>JBAMBO010004200.1:0-38501 GCA_037044535.1 Lordiphosa magnipectinata | reverse complement strand
TATGTATGCAGTTGTTGTTGGTACTTACCATGATACAATTACAGCAGGTATGGCGCTCAGCCAACATTTTGAACTAAGCGCTTTTGCTCAGAGCGCGAAAGAGAGAGCGGATGAGTGAGCGCGGGAGTAAACGACACAAATTCATAAAAATTAGGTATGTGCGTAGAGCAGAGTCCGGCCCGTCTCAGTCTCCAGTGTATTGAAAACATTTGAGATCGTAATTGTTATCCCTTTGCGGCTGTTGTTGGTTTCGTTTATCTATGGAGACAATAGACAAGAGTTATAGAGAAAATAGAGACATATATCCCATATATTCAAATTTGTATTATACCCTTGAAGAGGGTAAATTAAAATTGTCGAGAATGTTTGTAACGCATAGAAGGAAACATCTCCGACCACATGAAGTATATATATTCTTAATCAGCATGACGAGCTGAGTTGATATAGCCATGTCCGTCTGTCTCGTCCGTCTGTCCGTGCGCATCCGTCTGTTCGTCTGTCCGTCTGTCCGTCTGTTTCTATGCTGTCGTCTCCGTCAGTTTTAAAGCTGCACATTTGTCGGAGCCGGCCAGATCGGATGACTATAGCATATAGCTACCATAGGAACCATCGAAAGGTCGAAAATGTTGTTTTAGTGAGAAAAACGTTTTTATAAGTTTTCTATGCTTTCATATAATTCAACCAAGTTTGATAGGACAATTATATCGTATAGCTGCCATAGAAATTGGGTGTAGAAAATGTATAGAGGAGGCCTTGTCAAAAATGTGTACATTTGGCCGATTGTACATATTTGTGACAGTGGAATCAGGCTACTAGTTTATATAAATCATACAAGCTACAAGCGTATAAAAACTCGAGCCGTAGTTAGCTTTTCTCTATTTTTTTTTGTCATTTTCACCCACTTCGCGGTCAAATTTTCCACATTTTCTTTCATAGTGCGCCCCTGCATATCTAAACGAAGATTTATGCCAAATCTTTGATCTCTAGGGTAAGCGGTATTGGCTGTGAGTTGATAAACTGTCAGTCAGTCAGTCTGGCCTACAGATTTAGAGCCGATTTCTCTGCTTCCAGATAGCTGCTATGTATCAGATAATCCAACATTTAGTGAAATTTCGCTTTCATTGCCTACTAATTGCATCATTAGCCATCTGCCACTTCGACCTCCAGATAGCCAGTATGTGTTAGATAGGCATTTGACTTTTTGCCATTCACTGTAAATTGACATAATATTTGGGGTGGGTTTTTAATTTGTGCCAAGCAAAATAATTTGGAAAATGAATTTGAACCGGGCAATTTACCTACACTCACTGGAAGAATCTGATGTAGACACAATTTATAGAGAGAGAGTATACAACCCAAGGCGCCGAACTTCTTTGAGGACATCGAAGATTCCGTATTCATAAACAGATTCCGGCTTTTAAAGTCTACATGTCTGCTCCTTTTAACAAAAACTAATCGGTTTGTACCATCAACAACAACCATCAACAAACTTAGCATGGACCATCTTTTTAGAAAATGTCTTTGTCTCCAATGAAGAAGCTGCTCTTAGCATTGATATTATATGCTTGTGGTAATTTCCTAATTACTGTTGGGGACTTTTGTGGAATGAGCATAGCATATCGGGTTACGAGCGATTGCATTAAGGTTATGGGAGCTATTGATTGCACCCATGTACGGATTCAATCGCCAGGCGGTGACCATGCCGAGATATACCGTAACATAAAGGGATATTTCTCGATAAATGTAAAAGCAGTATCTAGAGCAAAGTTATTCTTGCAAGATGTGGCCTGATTTATCCCATGATAGCCTGAGCAGTGCGCTGAATTCCGGTCTTGCTGGCGTATGTGGGCTCCAGTTTTGCCCATGCTTGCTCCTCTTGTTTCCAAGTGACCGCATCTAACTTCTTGTTATCATTCTTGTTATCCTCAACTAAAGCTACTAGTTCCCATTCCTCCTGGTCTGTAAAATTCTTAGCATTTTGCCTTTTTGCTGTGTTTGCCATAATTTCAGATGGCAGACTAACTTTTACCAACATAATCAGCTGTTTGACAATGCTGCCAGATTGTCATTGGAAGTGCTACCACTTTATTAGAGAATTTGTCATTCGTATGTAAACGTTTTAGATAAGTTTATACATAGGTTTTGTAATCCAATCTGGTATTGTGGGACTTTATCTGTTGCATAGCGTTACTTGTCAAATCGCTATTTCGCACTAATTTAGAAGATGAGAAATCGGCCCTTATAAGTATAGATTATTCGCCGACTGTTTCGGCACAATTAGGATTAGCTGATCCTAGTTAACAATATTTTTATTAATTTAAAGTTTGCGGTATTCACTGAACATTTCTCTTTTAAGACACATTCTGGTCGTTTTGGGTGTATCTTGTAAACAAGAGTGGATAAACCGTCTGTTTGTATGGACAAACAGATCTCAGGGATAATAAGAGATTAAAATTTGAAGCGTATGAAACGAAGCGGTGCATTTAAATTCACAGAAGCGAAATGTAGTATAGCTTGGTTAAAACTGAAGAAAAGCTACGCAACAAACTAGAAAGTACCACCTAAAGATCGATTACCTATTTCAAAATAACATTAAACCCATCGATGAAATGAACCGAACCGTTTTCTTAAGCAGTTCTTAAGCAGTTCTGGGCTGGATATTTTGTTTCTTGTTATATGGGCCAATATATCCAAGTATTCAGTATACAAAATCAAGAAGAGTTCATTTTGGGGATCGAACCTTCAAATCTTTTTGGGTTCAAACTTGCGGAGCGGGTTAATAGGGTCGGTGAATCTAGATTCGGGTCTAGGATCAACCATTTTGGGTATAAGCAGAACTGTCGATTGAACGGTAAATGACGTGCTTTTGGGTTCAGGTTTTAATCGGATCGGAATGGAGTTGAATTGTAATCATTAATAGCAGGGCTGCAAACCCAAAAAAATTTTTCGGAACCTCCGGTTTGCAGGTTCGAATCAAAATTTTCCAACGGTTAAGGTTCGAGGTTTTTGGGCGTTGGTTTTGATTCGAACCTTGGTTCGTTGCTCGTTTTTCCCAACATATACAAAATTACAATACAATAGGTGTACACCTGACGCATAAATACATTTTAAGTTGCAGATTGGCGCTCGTTTGCTAGATATGGACTTCCTTCATTGCTAGTGTATAAATCTTCAGTCCGATTGATTATACTTTCTCGTATGCACTTTAATCAGTCTTTCACTCACAAAATTGAGCATCGATTGGTGTTTGTTTATTCGCCACACTTGGAACTTTTTTGTACAATGATTTGATCAAAAATGCCTTTAACTACTGTTGAAGTTGCCGCATTAAATTTGCAGCATGCCCGCCGTTCATATTTAGTTTGCATTCGTGAAATTCTGATTTATCAGTGCTTACATTGTATGTGTATTAAATTTATCGTCATTGCTTCACACCTTCTCAGTCAAAACTTCTTAAACGAAATGAAATGCGGGTTTTTACTGTTTTGACTTGTGTGTTTTCTATCTCTTTCTGTTTCGATTCTTCTTTGCACCCTCACCTCTTTGCACAATGATAAAACTTAGCAGAGATTAATAAAAATAAACAATATCAAATAATTAGCTAGAGTTGCAGGCTCCGGCAAAACTGAATAGATTCCGGCATTCGAGCTAACAAAATAGCTATATCTGTTGGGAAAAATTACTAATTTGGCAAGGCTGCGTGTGGCATACACTTCTGTTTGTATTCGGCTGACATGTTTCTGCAGTAGCATGCACCGGGTTGATTAGATTGGCGCATATGTATATGTATAAGATGAAAAATAAAACGTTCAATACATTGTGCAGTGTACATAGGTGTTTACATTGAATTTGTAGTATATTACAAATTAATATCTCTGACTGGAATTATTGTGGTCTCTGATTTTTCACGTATTTATATTGTTTTACATATGTACAATATGTATGTATGTATGTTAATAGCCATTGGGAGTGCGAAAAGGAGAAAATAACAAATCGAAGACATTTATTTTTTGAACTGAACCAAAAGCTTGGTTTCGGAACGGATTCGGGTTCATTTATTTTCGTCCTCGTGGTTCGGTTCAGGGTTTGGTTCACAGTAAAACAAAAGCCGGAATTCCGGGTTCGAACCGGTTCGGTTCAAAACCGGTTTGCAGCCCTGATTAAAAGTAAATATTTTTATAAAATTTGGAGAAATTTTTTTAGTTTTATACCTAAAAGGCCTTTCTATAAGATTACTAAATTATTGCTTTTAATTTTAGTATCAATGGGCTTAAGACTGAGAAATGATTTCTTTTCTTAAATTTGTATTTCTTTCAATTTTCTCTTTTAATTCAATTTCCCGTTGAACTTGAAAGGAAAAGAATAAATAAAATACAACTGAAAACTGTTTTTCCCATGACCTCGAAAGGCAGTTCCACATCACCGTCTGGTAATTTCAGACGCAACAGCCACAAAAATGCATTCAAATCAGTCGCCTCAGCCAGAAACCACAAAGACTGAGACGGAGTCAGAGTCAGAGACCGCGTGTTGACGGCCAACTGTGGCGACGTGACGTTGAAATTAAATTAACTAGACTAGAGACGACCCAGCCAAGTTGGCCAGACTTGCCAACAGCCACTTGACCAACAAGTTTGTGCCAAGCGAACAAAAACTTAACCCTGGCCGTTGCTCGACTCTGACTAATGCATCGCGACGCCCGGTGTAAATTGTTTAACATTTAGGCTTTAGCTTTAATTTGTTGCCGTGGCCATCATCGTGCAATTTGTTTTCATAATGCCCCAATATTAATGCACGGCCCCAGGGGCGACAATTTTGATTAAAATGCCATTTACCATAAAGCGATGAGGCTGAGCGCCAAATTGGTCACGCATGCACCGAACAGCTCTTTTAATAAAGTGATCCATGCCCCGGCGTTAATCCCTTGATGGATTCACTAATTGTGATCAGAGGGTGGGGCGGGAGAGTAATCTTATCTTGTAGTTTTATGAGCAAAAGGTTATCAAGTCTAAATTATAACTTGCTTAAGTTAAGGCAAGTAGATAAGTGTGCACTTTTTTGGATTTGGGCTAAACACGTCATTCGATATAAAGTGCATGTACAGTGGGCGGAAGAAAATCTGAACAATATTATACTACTAATTACTTTCAAACATCCAAGTGTTTCCTTGCTTAAGCAAAAAGTATAGCTCAAATTATGAAGAATATTTCTGACTACAGATAATTTAGTTTTAAGTTCAAAAGTTTAATGCCAAAAATATGATAATGATATCTGTGATTATACTAATGAATGATTTCCTAGATACTGGAACATGAATTTGATAATAAACGAATGTGCATGAAATTTTGGCGCACTAAACGAATTTCGACGAAATTTCGATAAATCTTACTATCTCGTGTCAATTTGACACATATGAAAATTTCGCGAAATGTGTTTCGTTATCAGAAATCATCGCGTAAAGAGAATATTTGGTGTACGACGTGGTGGACGACGAAGAAGAAAGAAGGAGATCGATCCTTTTGAAACAGACGGTGAAGACAGCGATTATAAGTCCAATGAAAATTACATTGGTTCGGCAGATGAAAGTGAAAGTGATGTGGATTACATAAACAAGCAACCATATGGTTGTTGAACCCAACGTGGCATTGTTGTCGAAAGACCAAAAAATTCAGTATACACTGGATGAACAGAATACTATAAGTTCTATAAACTGTGATTGATTTTGAGATAGCCACATAGATATTTTTTTTTTTACTTACTTTTCTGGAACTTGAACTCGGTACCTCGAAGACTCAAACACACACAGACCGACGAGCAGCTTAGCCCACTCGACTATCATCCATAAGCTAAACGACGCTAAAAATCAAAAACTTTTGTAACTAAAATTTTTCAAATTAGGTTGAAAGCGTTTAACATTAATAATCACCGACCTTAAGAACGATTAACTTGAAAAAAAAATCTTTTTTTCACTAAGACCCATTTTCGACCGATCGGTCCTAAGGCAGCTATAAGATATAGTCATCAGATTTTGACCAAAGTTTGTAA
This sequence comes from Lordiphosa magnipectinata, assembly GCA_037044535.1. NCBI lineage: Eukaryota > Metazoa > Arthropoda > Insecta > Diptera > Drosophilidae > Lordiphosa > Lordiphosa magnipectinata. Next base: position 32,459 of record JBAMBO010004200.1, on the reverse strand, counting down.
ATCTGTTTGAAAGCATATAATATTAATAAGGGACGAGTTTGAGGACGCTAACATCGAAACCAAAAAAGTTTTTCTCAGTAAGACCCATTTTCCGACCGATCGGTCCTATGGCAGCTATAAGATATAGTCATCCGATTTTGACCAAAGTTTGTAAATCTGTTTGAAAGCATATAATATTAATAAGGGACGAGTTTGTGGACGCTAACATCGAAACCAAAAAAGTTTTTCTCAGTAAGACCCATTTTCCGACCGATCGGTCCTATGGCAGCTATAAGATATAGTCATCCGATTTTGACCAAAGTTTGCAAATCTCTTTGAAAGCATATAATATTAATAATGACTGTTTTTGGGAACGCTAACATTAAGAACAAAAAAGTTTTTCTCACTAAGACCCATTTTTTGACCGATAGTTCCTATGACAGCTATAAGATATAGTCATCCGATCCGGTCGGTTCCGACATATTAGCAGCGAGCTGTAAAAAGAAGACTCTGTGCAAAATTTCAGCTCGATAGCTTTAAAACTGAGAGACTAGTTTGCGTAGAAACAGACGGACAGACAGACGGACAGACGGACAGACAGACAGACGGACAGACAGACGGACGGACAAAGCTCAATCGACTCAGCTCGTCGCCGCTGATCAGAATATATATAGTTTATGGGGTCGGAAATGAGTATTTCAAAGCGTTGCAAACTTCTGGGCAAAATTATAATACCATTTGCAAGGGTTTAATAAACGAAGTTGGCATTCGTACGCATCTGACAACGACAAACTGCGTTAAGGTGCCCTCACTCCCCTTGCCTATAAAAACCAAATTGAGAACGTTGAAAACGAATTTTTCTCGATTCCAAGAGCGAAATTCTTGAAAATTCAAGAACGAATAATTTTTTTTTTCAAGAGCGTTCGTACTCAAATAATTCGTTCTAGTTTTTTCTTAGTGTGAGTCTTTTTTGAGCCCTTTTGATGATTAAAAATCGACTAATTTCATGTGCGATTTAAGGAAGACTCTAAAATTACACGTGCATTTGTTCAAAATGTGATTCATTAAAAAAGACTCGAAAAAGACTCTCAAATGACTCGAAAATGAGTCGAAACTGCTCAGAAAATCTTCATGCAGAGACGCGGCTAGGGTACCATTTTCTCCCGACAAAAGTATCATTTGTGATCAGAAAACGAGCGTATTTATGCCTATGCCTGAGGACACGAAAAAGTCTCGAATGTGATCGGAAATTTCATAAAATGCTTGCTGGGATGGTAGGCGCCCAACCAGCGTTTAGAAGATCATTTTAAGAAGAATCAATTTGGTGAGTCTTTTTCGAGCCCTTTTGATGATTAAAAATAGATTAGTTTCATGTGCTAAAAATGGGATTCATTAAAAAACGACTCGAAAATAGACTCTAATGTAATCGGAAATTTCATAAAATGCTTGCTGGGCAGGTATCGGTGCAAACGCAGGTTCAACCGATGGCCGCTGCAGTGTTTTGTTCATAGATTTATACCCCAACTGGAATTTGATTGACTTCAGCTATTCCTTGGTCACACCACATATCAAGCAACGTGAACGCACGCCCAGAGGTGAGAGTTCGTTGTCTGTGGTCCGTGAAATGCAGGGCGGTCTTGGTGAGCGACCACTCCCAAATCGAAGCTGCCGCACCTTCGAGCAGTCGCTTGATGCACCACAAGATGCCACATGTGTCCGGAGGCAAAGAATGTCAATATCCACATCATGAATATGATAAGTGCCCGTTTCTGTGTAGGCGCCCAATTTGAAAGAAAATTTACAGCATTATTTTCCAAAGTTCCGGAAGAGTTTGCATAGGGGACTTTATTATACCCTTGTAGGGGGGCATATTAAAATTGTTCAGATGTTTGCAATGCATAGAAGGAAGCATATCCGACCACATAAAGTATATATATTCTTGATCAGCGTGACGAGCTGAGTTGATTTAGCCATGTCCGTCTATCCGTCCGTCGGTTTCTATGCTATTTAAAGCTATCTTAATGAAACTTTGCACGAAGTCTTTTGGTACAAATACGCTGCACATTTGTCAGAATTGGCCAGATCGGACGACTCGAAAAACTAGTTTTAGTGAGAAAAACTTTTTTGTTTTCCACGCAAACGCCTTCAAACCTCGTATTTATCAGTTTTCTATGCTTTCACGAACTTTACACAAACTTTAATGAAAATCGGACAACTGTATAGTATAGCTGCCATACAAAAGCTAGGCCTGAAAATAGTCTTAGTAGGAAAAACTTTTTTGTTTTCAATGCTATCGCTCCCAAACTTGTTATTGATCAATATTATATGATACCACACAATTCTGCCAAGTATGATCCAAATCGGATGATTATAGACTATAGATGCCATAGGAATTGTCGGTCGAAATAGTAGTTCTAGTGAGAAAAACATTTTTGTTCTCCAAGGTAGCGTCTGTTTGCTTTCCAGTTGTGAATATTATCAGTTTCCACGCAATTTTGGGAAGTTTGGTCAAAGTCGGATGAATATATCGTATAGTTGCCATATAACAAACAGGCAAGCAAATGGTCAAAGTAGTGGCGCCATCTATTGCTGAGTTATATCTTGTAACTCAGCTAAGAATGTTCGACGAAAATCATTTAAAAACCTTAATTTAAATCAATTATACAAGGGTATATAAACTTCGGTCGAGCCGAAGTTAGCTTTCCTGTTTTTTTTTTCATCCAATCGACTTCACATCCGATTTTTAAGCAAACCAAGACATATAATTGGATACGGATTTTTCCCGATTTTGGAAAACCGAAAAATATTGAAAATTCTCCATATAAAATCTCAAAAAATTACGATTGAATTTAATATAGGTTGTCAAAAAAGTCTTGCGGTATTTTTATTGAATTTTCAATTGTTCATAAAATTGGTTATAATAATGCGATTTAAGTCAAATATGCGCCGTTTTGTTCGATGACGAGTTCCCAACGAGTTGCCAACTTCATAATGCCCCTCTTATAGAAGCTCGCTTCCCTATTGGCAAAAAACTCGGAGAGCCAATTTTCACAGGACTCTCTTGTGGCCAACTTCCGACTACCAAGCTCGTTCGCCATGGACAGAAATAGGTGGTAATCACTTGGTGCGAGATCCGGACTATACGGTGGATGCAAAAGAACCTCCCATCCGAGCTCCCGGAGCTTCTGGCGCGTCACCAAAGATGTGTGTGGCCTGGCGTTGTCCTGATGGAAGACAATTCGGCCTCTGTTGATCAAAGATGGCCTCTTCTGCATGAGTGCTGCATTCAAGCGGTCCAGTTGTTGGCAGTACAGGTCCGAATTGAGCGTTTGGCCATAGGGGAGCAGCTCATAGTGGATGATTCCCTGCCAATCCCACCAAACACACAGAAGAACCTTCCTGGCCGTCAATCCAGGCTTGGCCACCGTCTGGGCAGCTTCACCGCTTTTCGACTACGACCGTTTGCGCTTCACGTTGTCGTAAGTGACCCACTTTTCATCGCCAGTCACCATCCGCTTCAAAAACGGGTCGATTTTGTTGCGATTCAGAAGCGATTCGCATGCATCCATACGGGCAAAAATGTTTTTTTGCGTCAAGTCGTGTGGCACCCATACATCGAGCTTCTTTTTGAATCCAAGCTTCTTCAAATGGTTTATAACGGTTTGATGACTCATGCCCAGCTCTTGGCCGATGCTACGGCTGCTACTATGCCGGTCTCTTTCGATCAATTCAGCGATTTTATCGCAATTTTCGACGACAGGCCTTCCGGACCGTGGCGCATCTTCGATCACCTCTGCACCAGAACGAAAACGTTGAAACCATCGTTGTGCGGTGGACATGGAAACTGTATCGGGTCCATAAACTGCACAAATTTTATTGTCAGCATGAGATGCATTTTTGCCTTTATCGTAGTAGTACTGTAAAATATGCCGTATTTTCTCATTATTTTGCTCCATGTTTGCGACGCTATAACTCACGAACGACTAAAAACAAACAACAATAAATCAAACACGTGTTAGCGCGTGAAAAGAGCTTTCCAAAAAGCTCTAGCGTGAACCGATGCGACGAATACAACTAGAACTACGCGCTTGCAAAGACAAGCTTGCGGAAATACCGCAAGACTTTTTTTGACAACCTTATATTTCGACGAATTCAACATTAATCGTGTGAAACCGACTTACCCAACCACTTTAATATTATACAATAGCAACTGGACAACATTCGACAAACCGGAAACAGGACTGTATAATTTTGGTCTTAGCTTGATTGCTTCGCTTCCTAAATGTGGAAGTAATCTTATCATATCTAAATGACCTTATCGTATCTAAATTATAACTTGATTGGTAAGTTGATAAGATTGCACTTATAAGGGGGATTGACCAAATGCTTCAATCTAAAGTGCATGCACAGTGGGCGGAAGAAAATTTATTAAATATTCTACCACTAAACCAACTAATTCCATACTTATGGCTAATGTTATTTTTGACTCGAAAACAAATCTGTAAAAAGAATACGAAAAGGAGAAGTCAAAATTAGTGAAGTCTGGTAATCCAGCGCGAGAGAGAGTGAGCGCGATAGTGAACGACTCACATGCACACAAATTTGGTATGTGTGTAGAGCAAAAAAGCAATGAAGAAACAACAAAATCAACATAGCGAACAGTGCAACAGAAACCCAAACTTTGAATTCCCGTCGGCAAGCGCTCACACAAACTGTCGCTTCAAGTGACAACTGCACACTGAAATGTTTTGAACAGATCTCAGAGTGCACTGAGAGAGCGCCGTACGTTTCTAATTGTATCATGCCGGAAAATATTCAGTTTTGCCGGAACTGGATATTTTAGCTATTTTGAAAAAACTATTTGCCATTTTCTAGCTATTTCGAAAGTGCAAAAATTCGAATAAAACAGAATGGAATTTAAGCTCTTTTGAAGATTAATTTTGCTATTTGAACGTGTGACAACAGTCTGATATTTAGACTGATAAAAATATCTAAGAAAAAACTAGAAGAAATAATTTGAGTACAAGCGCTACTGAAAAATAAATTATTCCTTCTTGAATTTTCAAGAATTTCGCTCTAGGAATCGAGCTAAATGCGTTCTCAATTGGTTTTTATAGGCAAGGGGAGTGAGGGCAAGTTAACTTTAAGAGAACAGCGTTGGATACACTCTCACAGAGAGAGAGAGAGAGAGAGAGAGAGAGATAGAGAGAGCGCAAGCGCAGTTTGTCGTTGTCAGATGCGTACAAATACCAACTGCGTTCATTATGAAGTATGGTTTCGACGCAACGTGTGGATGATAGTCGAGTGGGCTAAGCTACCTCTTCGAGGTACCGCGTTCAAGTCCCAGTAAAGTAAGTTCCCGTCGGTCGGGTCTGTCTTTTTTTTTGCAGAATTATTCGTACTTGGATCAAGTACTGAAACTCTTGAATCAAGAATGTGGGGATCAAAAATTCACTCTTGGATCAAGAATTTTCACTCTTACTTTTGATTCAAGAGTGAAATGTTATATACCAATATCATTTATCAAAAATCGATATGAAATTTTGATATTCTATAATAACTTCCTGTTGCCGTTTTCAAGATTATGCTGATTCGGAATTGATAAATGCTCCAAATGTCCAATACCGAAGTGTTTTACGGCAATTTCCGTTTACTTTTTACATTTTATTGGCAAATTGTTTTAACCAAATGTTTTGGAATTTGGATCTTTTAATAATTCCGATTAATAGCATTTTGTGGCAATAGAAGGCAACTGCTGACTTGCAGCAGATAGGCAAAGACCGCTGATGATGGGACCGACAGGTTCCTGAAACAGCTGTACAGTCTAACAGCCTCCTTTGTGGTGTGGTGTGTTCCTGTTTTGAAGTTATGTGCATGACCTCGAGCCTGCTTAAACTTGAAAGTTTTTTAGCTATTGAAATTGAACTCATTCGCTCATAAGATCTATATTAAAAGTTAAGTAAATGGATATTTTATGATATATTCCAGAAAGATGATGGTTCACGATTTTTGTTGAAATTTTATTTAATCTGTTCCACTGTACATAAATTTCGAAAGCTGACTCACTTTGTATAAATAAATAAATATTTAAAAATCAAAGTAGATAGCAGATTATAAGTTTCTTTTAAATTTTTATTAGACCGACCTAACAAGTTGCACCTAGCAGGTTGAGATAGTTCAGTCGCAGTCCAGTAATTCGCAAGAAGAGTCAACAAAGAGTTTACTCTTTAATTTCAAATGGAAATAATTAAAGTAAAGTAGTTTCAATCAAACCAACCAGCTAAACCAATTTTAATTAAACTTCTTTTTTAGGAAATTGGAAGTGGAGCCTTTGGTAAGGTCTATGAAGTTGTGGTGGATGGTGAGAGAAGGGCAGCCAAGACATGTATAGTGAGGCGTAACGAAGCTTGCATTAAAAAGGAAACTGCACAGCTGAAACGGGTCCGTCATAAGCATATTGTGACTGTATTTGGAATTCAAGTGCACGAAAATGCCTCCTACTTGATTATGGAGTATATGAAGGGTGGTTCAATGAAGGATTTATTGGAATCAGCGCAATTCTCATTGATAGATGTGATACACAGTCTTAGCCAGGTGGCCGATGTGAGTTTTACGTATACTTTTCCAGTATAAATTGAAATACTAGAGTTTTCTTTTGCAGGGTCTAGCCTATTTGCATGCCTTGACACCCCAGCCCATGTTGCATCGCGACATTAAGCCGCACAATATACTGATGTCAGAAGATTTGAAAATAGCTAAAATTGGCGATTTTGGCACATCAAGAGATTTATTCAGCACCATGACCGCTAATGTCGGCAGTGCTCCCTATATGGCGCCAGAGGTTTGTTATCCGAGTTTCTATACATTTCTTTATTGTAAATTCTGTTTAGGTTTTTGAATCAGGAAAATACACGGAGAAGTGCGATGTCTATAGCTTTGCGATTACCTTATGGCAAATGGTGACACGTAAAAAACCGTTTAAAGAGTACGACACCGCCGAAAAGATTAAGATGGCGGCTCATGAGGGTAGGTTCAGTGCGATTTTAAATGAAATTTCCAATGATTGAAGCCAACTTTTCTTACATTAGGCAAACGTCCTTCATTTGAAGGACTAGTCTGCCATAAAAATTTAGCAAAATTACTAACTGATTGCTGGCATAAGGATCCCACCATACGACCACCAATGAAGACAGTTTTGGAGGAACTACGTCACACTTTGACACTTTATAGACAATTCGAAAAGTCTGCGGATATACTCTTGGGCAATGTGCTTGGACATACTCATGATAAAACGATTCTATCGGCAGAAGATAAAGTACGCAACTTTTCGAATAGTATTCAAAGGAGCAGCATCTCAATGGAGCTGACGAAAGAAGAGGAAATGGTTCCTGCTACATCAATTCCATTGGCCAAATCCCTTTTAAAATGGGCAGGGAATAAGCCCTTAATTGGCCTTGTGGATGACAGCAAAGCGAACGGCAAAATCCCTGAAGATAAATGGACTTCCGTAGAAGCTGCTATCGCTGGTGTGTCTATGGAGTTACTTCATCAATATCCCGGTACAACTCCCTCATGCGCCAGCATAGGTTGGTTGAGAAACAGCGTTAAGGTAGTGCTGTGCGAGAACGAGAAATCGCTGGAGTTGTATAAAATTGCAATTGCCAAGATTGGCGAGGTTTACCCGGGTGCCAAATTGCGTGTAATAGATGCCGAGGATTTACGTTTGGGACCAGAGGCCACAGCCTTGCTTCCCAATGAACCCTCTAAATCTGAAGCCATACTTAAGATGTTGAGGAAATTGAATCCACGTGTGCCCATAAAGAACTGGAAGGTACTTGGAATAGAGAAATGCCCACAAAGTCAAATACAAGTGATATTTCAGCTAGACAATGATTCAGTGAAGCAACTAAGCAAATGCAATAACATGTTAAACTATGGTTTGAAGAAGGTTATGCTGACTGTGTCCCATTTGGACACGAAGTTGTCGGAACTAAAACAAGACGAACAAGAGCTAAAACAGGCGATGTCTGTGACGGCAAATGCTAACACGTATCGAACGAAAGTAAAGAATTTGTACAGATTTCTTTTGATAAAATATTGGCCGCGTTCACGAGCACAAATCGATGACAGAATAATCGATGATTTTGTTGTGGTGAACAAATGTGATGTGCAATCATGATTGTGAAAACAAGAAAGAATGTCGGTCAAGCCACACTATAACATACTCTGTATCCTTAAAGTTTGAATATATAGCAAAGAGCGAACAGTGCTACCCATCATAATTGTTTGTTTTCCTTATAACTCGACTATCATCCGATCATGATCATTTCTTCGGCAAATCGATAAATAATACTGATTACTAAATATGCGGATTCGTACCTTACGAACCATCTATCTACAAAACTATGGAAGATATGGCGGTTTTTTTTTTTAAATCGCGGGAACCACTGAACAGAACCAGTCCTTAATTTCGATCGGTTTGCATCCCTGATATAAATAAAGATTTTTAATGATTTTTAGTCAACAATTTAATTATCGCTGTGAACAATGTTAGCTAAATGATTTCCCAAACTCAGCAATAGATGGCGCCACAATCCGAGCTTCTTTAGCTACGAGGTTTGATAAGTAAATAACTTTATTGAATAATATTATTACACGCTAAAATGAATGAATGAAAGTCGATTGAGTTGACGATGATGCAACGCGCCGCCGCGCGTGGCGGACGCCAGCCAGAAACTGAGCGCCAGGGATGGCGCGTGTCTTGTCGTTCCGCTATCGCGTTAGGGATGGTGCTCGATAAATCGTGAGACCAGAGGTGGCCAGGGCTGCCACAGTACTCCCCCTCCAGAGACCATGTGGGAACGAATGATCAAGTTTTGAGTATAGCTGGGATGAATGTATGTCCGGGGTGAGTGTTTGTCCGGGGTGAGTGATGATCATCTACAGGATTTGTACAAGTCCCAATGTGGAGGAATGCTTGCGTATAGTTCTCGCTGTGATGATTGTGTCGCAGTTGAGTCGATGGTAATCTCGCGTTGAGGCCGTTGCTTCGAGTGGTGGTCGACAAGCAAGTTCGCCCAAGCTGGGTTGAGGTTGCCTCGCGTTGAGGTCGTTGCTTCGATTGGGGATCGATAAGCAAGTTCGTTCGATCAGGGTTGAAGTTGTAGAGTCAATAGTACTGGGTATTGTACCCCGAGTAGAGACTTTCGATTGCCATACGTTGTGGACTTTCGTGGTGCCTATCGTTAAGGACTTTCGTGGTGCCTATTGTTAAGGACTTTCGTGGTGCCTCTCGTTAAGGACTTTCGTGGTGAGATCAAGAACTTGTAGGTAGACTCAGGCTGGCATCAATTGCCAAACAAAGAACGTCTTGAGTCGTAGCATGTTGCTAGTGGTCGGTCAGGTATGGGGATCGTTGTGCATGAACATCGGCGACGACGAAAGATGCGATGAAGATCCAAATTCAGCTGCTCGACGTACTTCCATAAGTATGATCGATCGTCTGGCAGGCTGCGTACAATGTAAGATCTGAAAAATTGGTCGTATGCTTGACCAACGTGAGATCGGTTACATGTAGTTGATGAGTCGGTTTAGCGCACACAAATAGCTTGCGTGACCAGCGGTGTAGGGCAGGCTGGGCGATGGACGTTTTCGTGGGCAGCGGTTGGTGGACAGCCTGACGTTGAATGCTTTGGCTGCAGCAGGATGTGGACAGGCAGACGTGCAGGACTTGGGCGACAGACAGGAGGTCGGTGGACAAAATGCTTGGGCAGAGGTCGATGCCATGCACGCGAAATGGCCGCTTCCGCCTTCGCTCATACTTTCATGAAAATTCTGGCAGATTGAGGGATATAAATGCATACATATGACCACATACGTTAGTGTCTGTGTGTGTGAAGCGTGCGTTGCCGGCGTCGTTTTCTAACCAGGAGGTTTGTCGATGGTGTTTCACAAATTGAAAAAAAAATTCCACTGCCAGGAGTACGAATTAGCGACTCCTGGTTGGAGTGAGGCCTCCTCGATGATCGCCAGCCGTGTGATTTGCACAAAAAATTGCTGTTTGTACTATGTGTGTGCGCGCTGGTAGATGCTGTCCGTGTAAGAACGCGCCAAAATTCGCCTGCAGACGCCGTCAGCATGTGTGTGTGTGTGTGTGTGTGTTTTGCCAGCGTCATTCGTGTGTGTGTGGGACACACTTGGCCAAAAAGGCTAGAGATGTTGCTGTCGTTGAGTTTCTGGCTGGCTGTTGTCGAAATAGTTAACTTTAGTTAACTTAATACTGTTTGAATTTGTTGATCGAAAGCCGCATGTCGATATGAATCCCACAATGGCGCCACTGTATGGGTGTGTGCGTGTGTGTGTGAATCTGCGGTCGAAATGTTTTACGCATCAGATAATTGTTGCAGAAGTTCGCGTATTCGTTGCTTTCAATCGTCGGAGGTCACCACTTTAGCTACGAGGGTTTAATGTGTAACTAACTTTATTGAATAATACTTAAGCTAACAATATCGTTGAGTTGAACGGAGCGAAGCGAGGCGCCCGGGTGGCACACCCGCGCGAGTCTTCCACTTCTGTGGCAGCCCTGGCCACCTCTGGTCACACCATTTATCGAGCACCATCCCTGACGCGATAGCACAACGACAACACGCGCCATCCCTGGCGCTCAGTTTCTGGCTTGGCTTCGGCCACGCGCCTGCATCGCTCCGTTCGGCTTGACGATAATTGTTAGCTTAAGTTATATACAATAAAGTTAGTTACACATTAAACCCTCGTAGCTAAACTTCTCTCAATCTCTTGGCGTGTGCCTTATGTGAAAGGGACAGTTTAACGCCGTATCCGCTAGTTATGGCACCAATAGCTGTTGAAGCTGTTACCGGATAAGTTGTGTTATGTCTAAAGAAAGAAAAATACTTTTTATTAGATGTTCCGCCTTCCGCACAACAGGCTCACACACTACCCGCTGCACCACACCATGCCACATGAATGAGTTTTAACCCAGCCAGCCATATGCGGAGCGCTACAAAGTTGAGTTGAGTGAAAATGGACTCCCAAAGCAGCACCTAGAAGGAGCGTTTGCGGAGCACTTCGAAGTAGCAGTGAAAAGGAACCGTCTAGGTTATCTTGGGATGATTTAAGGAGTCCTTTTCAAAAAACCATAGGCAAATAGAGGAGTCCGCACGGAGCCTTGGCGGGTTATCTGACAGAGCATTCTGGGACGCCGAAATCACTCATTTAAGGAGTCCTTTAGGCACATTTTTTTCATTTATACTGAAAATGCCCTTTTCGCCCTTTTAGTCTCCCTAGGAGGCTCACCGCACCGTTCGAAATGTAAAAGAGATATATTCGAACATAGCATTTGGATATTTTTTAGATGTAGGCCAATTTTGATACTACATCTTCTGTGTGCCTTCATCAACTCAGCCCGGTCATGCTGATCAAGAATATATATATACTTTATGTGGTCGGAGATGCTTCCTTGCGCAAGGGTATAAAAATGAGATTGTGCCATCTTAAAGTCGAGTATAAAAAAATATTCTCCAAGATGGTGAATATGAATTTAAATTGATAATAAAAGTATATTCCTGGGTTGATATTTTCTCGTCTCTGTTGAGTTGTGGCACTGTTTCTCTCGGTTTCGAGACTATTAGATTTAGATTTATTTTATTTTCTTCTTCCTAGTGCTACAAGGAGTTCCTTAAGTTAATGCACTTGTCACAACGACAATTTCTTTACAGAATAATACAAAAAATAAAAAAAAAACAAAAAAAACTGACTTAAATTTAATTTACATTAAACATATATATCCCTAATTTTAACATAAATAATTTTTGTTTTTTTGTTTTTATACCCTGTTCCCATTAAAAATGAGAAAAGGGGATCATTTTGTTTGTTTTTATATTGAAAAGTCTACTTATATATTACTATTATTTTTAAAATGTTCCATTAAACTATTAGTAAATTTGTGTGTGCTTGTAGTTGTTTTTAGAGAATGAGGTAGGTTGTTCCAGAGCTGAATAGCATAATAATAAAATTGTTTTTTACAGCTCTCCAGGTTGCATCTTAAGGATACCAAGTTAAGCAAATCAAATAAATATGCGGGTTCCTTAGTAAATATAATTTTGTGCAGTAGTTTTAATACTTTGCCGTGAATCCAATTGTTTAAGCTAGTATTAAGCAGGTTGTTTGTGTGGATAGTGACATGCTCAGTCCGTCCGAGATTATAAACATACCTAGAAATGTTATTAAATGCTACTTTTATTCTGTTCTGACTAGTCAAATCACTGCTGGCAAATATTTCTATTCCATATGTCAGTGTTGGAATTAGGAAAGCTTTTGCGATTATATATCTAAATTTAGTAGGCAGAAGTGTTTTTGTGTAATTTAGCTGCCTCAACAGACCATACATTTTTCCAGCGGTTTTGTTAATTTGATCATTCCATGTTAGAGTATTATTAAAAGTCAGTCCCAAGTTTTCGGCTCTTTCTACATATTCAATGGTCTGATTATCTATCTTAAGTTTTTGCAAGTTTTCTGTAACGATCTTTCGTTTATAGATAACAATACATTTTGATTTTCTCGGGTTTATAGACAGTCCATTCTTATTTGCCCATTCAGAAACACGTGACAAATCAGAATTACATATATCAATACAATCACAGATTTTACTTAACGGTCGACTAACATACATTTGGACGTCATCTGCATACATATGGACATCACTCGTTAATAAAGATTTGGGAAGGTCATTTGCATAAACGGCAAATAGTAGTGGTCCTAACACTGATCCCTGTGGGACTCCCCGCGTGATTGAAACCAGTTCTAATTCACATCCATTCGCTACTACAGCTTGTTTTCTGCCGCTTAGATATGATTTTATTAACTTCAGAGCAGTCTCAGAAAAATTATTTAAGTATCTAAGCTTAGTTAATAGTATAACTACGTGGTTTACCGTGTCAAAGGCCTTACTATAGTCAAGAAGGGTTAGAAAAGTCACATAACTGTCATCCAATTTTTGTCGTATATCCTCAACTACTTTTATTATTGCTGTTGTGCAGCTTCTATGTTTGCGAAAACCAGATTGCCTGTTATCGAGTAACTTATTTTCTTCAAGAAAGCTGTTAATTTGTTTGGCCATCAACTTCTCAAACACTTTTGAAAGAAATGGCAGTATGGATATTGGCCTGAACTCATTCGAAGTCTTTGGTATTGGGATAATTTTCGCTATTTTCCAGTTGTCTGGGAATGAAGACGTTGTGAGCGCTGTATTTATTATATGCGTTATATGCTGTAATATTTTGGGGAGCAGCATTGAACGAAATTTTGGATCCAGTCTGTCCAGTCCGATTGCATTTGACTTAATATTAAGGAGAGACTCTAGGACATCACATTGATTCACACATACAAGGTTAAAGTAATTATCACAGTTAATTGGAGCTGTGTTCAGGTACAGATTGCATGGAGTTTCTGGTATATTTAATTGCACAAAATTTCCTATTAAGGGTATTAACGTCAATACCGTCTGTGATAACAATATCCTTAATATTTTTCCATGTTTGACTAGTGGATATTGCACTATTTAGCTTATGTGTGTAGTATGTACGTTTTGTATTGCAGATCAGGTTGTTTACTATGCGTCTGTAGTTTGAAAATTGAGTATATAGTTGTTCAATCTTGTACTTCTTCCACTTTAAATATGCCTTATTTCGTTTTAGTATTCCATCTTGTATGCGCTTATTAAACCAGGGCTTATCCTTGGGTCTAATTATCTTACTTTTAAACGGTACGAACGTATTATATAAATAGTTAATATTCATGTTTAGACGATTTAGTTGTTCATCCACTGATGGAGTCAAGTAAATGCTGTTCCAGTCACAAAGTTCAAGTGCATTGTTTAATCTTACATAGTCAATGTCTCTAAAGTTCCTATAACTAATCATTTGGTCATTTTTTTCAATTAATACGTCATATGTTAGATATATTAAATCATGCTTTGAGAAATTCGGTACTGAGACTTGGTCATATAATAAAATTTTATCGGCATTTCTTACAAAAAACACATCCTGAAGGGTGTCATTTTTTTTTGGTATAGTGAGTGGGAACGCTAGAATTTACTAGATGTAATCCTAAGGCTTGCATTTCGTTGTACAGTGGCTGCTCCTGGAGCATATTGCTGTTTAAGTCACCCGTTAGTATTACGTCTGTATAAGTTTAAGATTGATAAATTTCTCTGTATGGTCCAAATGGTGAAGTAATCTTATCTTGACCTTATCATATCTAAATCAGAGCCCGGCGCTTCCCTATCTATCTGAGGCAGCGACATCGACACACCGACAGTATACAAGCTTATATTGCAATCTTTAGCAACAACAACGAAATGCGAAATAAGCTTCCTGTCAGTGGCTTAACACACACACGAAACGCTAAAGTGAGCATGTGTGTTCTGCCGGCTCCTGATCTAAAGTATCACTTGTTTGGTTAGTTGATAAGAATGCTCTATTTGGGTCAGTCTTAACCACTTCATTCGATATAAAGTGCATGCACAGTGGGCGGAAGACTAATTATTTACATACTTAGGGCTAACGAAGGAAAGGAGAAGTTACAATTGGTGAAATCTGGTGATCAATTGTAAATCATTACACTCAGTAAAATTATTTTCTACATTTCATAAATAATGCTACAAATAAAATCTATTTCTGTTCTTGCTTCGGCAGAACATATACTAAAATTGGAACGATACAGAGAAGATTAGCATGGCCCCTGAGCAAGGATGACACGCATGCCTTCGAGCTATCCCGACCTCGCCGACTAAAATGGTGTTAGCCGAAGCTGGCTTACCCTCAATAGAAGACAGAGTTCGGGACTCCACTTTAAGACTTATTCCTAGACTGCTGCTGAGCTCCAAACAAGCGTATTAACGCTATTGTCCAAAACTCAATAAAACGGAAAAGGAAACCCAAAAAAACAATCATTGATCTTTAAATGCCTTCAATTAGCTCGTTTTTTGGACCTGAAACCCCAAATCAACACTTCTACAATCAAACAGGACCCCCACGTGGCTGATAAATTCTAATGCATTTATAACTGAACTCGGAAGTCCACAGAAAAAACCACACCAATCCAGCATCTTACCGACAACTCTTTAACCCATTCGACCCCAGCGTTGCCTGTGAGCAATTTCAAATGTTTAACGGCTAACGGTAATCGTTTCTTCTATTATTGTCTGCTCATTCTTCGACATAACGGTGCTTGTATGTGTGTACTCATAATGTGATAAAAAAAAATCGAATTTGCACATCATTTGACGAAATTTTTATCAACAGACTAGACGTGCGTCGTGAAAAAAATTCTTGTGAAATTCTGAAGAATATTTAAAGTGACTGATTTACTCATAAAATATATATAAAAAGGCTAAAAGTATACATGAAATATTGTTAATCAATGAATAAGCAAAACTTTGCTAAGATTTAATTTAATTAATTTTCAATATCGTCAAATTCGGTGACGAATTTTCAAAGTTGTAAAGTTGCTTGTGGGCAACTTTGGGCCATTGCAATACACAATATATATACACCATAGTATGAGACCGAAAGAGAAAGGTTTATCAAATGATGACATTGAGAGGATTATCAACTTCGATTGGGATGCCTCCACTGACGAAGAAAGTGGTGATGAAATGGAAGATATCTCTGCAGTGCTGGAGAAGAATTTAAAAGATATCGTGGACAAAGGAGAATCAATAGAGATTGAATATATTGACAACTTTATCAAAGAACAATGTAACCAGGAACCTAGTGCTGTGGCTAAGAGTTGCTTTAAAAAAGTTGATCCCAAGACATTAAAATGGAGAACAAGGCCATTTGAAGCTCCAAAAAGTATTTGGGAAGCAGACGATAAACTCCAAGTCGGTAGCGTGATGACACCTGTAGAATATTTCTGCACCTTTTTTGATATCAAAGTAATTGACTTGATAACAAATCAAACGAATTTGTATGGGTTGCAAGAGCACGGCATAGAGCTTCAATGCACCGGAGATCTTATCAAGCGATATATTGGAATTTTGTTATACTTGGGAGTAATAAAAGTTCCGCAACTGAAAATGGCTTGGTCAAAAGAGTTAAAGCTTACTGCTATATCAGATTCAATGCCACGAGGAAGGTTTGAAAAAATCAAACAATGTTTACATTTCAACGATAATACTAAACAATCCAAAAAAGGAGATGTGAATTATGATAAGCTGTACAAGATACGCCCTTTACTAGACATTCTCAAAGAAAGTTTCGGTAAACTACCCCAAGAAGAGCATCAAAGCGTTGATGAGCAAATCATTGCGTACAAAGGTATTCAAATTTAAATTTTATTAGAAAATATATCTTCAATTTAAATTTTGTTTCCAGGTCAATCGTCATATAAGCAATACAATCCAGCTAAGCCTCACAAATGGGGTCTGAAAATGTTTACTCGTGCTGGAACATCTGGATTAGTTTACAACTTTACGCTGTATGTTGGTGAAGGCACCTGCCTTTGTTTTGGATTGGGAATATCATCGGATGTAGTATTATATTTAGCAAAAGGGCTTCCCGAAGGCAAACCTTTCAAGCTTTATTTTGACAATTGGTTTACGTCAGTTAGTCTTTTGATTGCATTGAAGGAAATGGGCATATTTGCAACTGGAACTATCCGCAAAAATCGCATAAGCAATTGCCAACTTCTTTCAGATGCAGAATTGAAAAAACGTGGAAGAGGGATCTTTTGATACAAAATATGAAATTAACAATTATCTGTCATGTGTAAAATGGTTTGACAATAAGTCAGTTCAACTTCTATCTTCGTGTGAAGACCATCAACCAGTTGGGATATGCAAACGATGGAGTCCAAAAGATAAAGCTTACATTGATGTAGCAAGGCCTGCTATTGTAGCTTCGTATAATAAGGGTATGGGAGGAGTCGATTTAGCGGACATGCTCATGGAGTTGTACAAAGTCAACCACCGTTCCAGAAAGTGCTAGATGAGAATTTTTTATTGGTGCTTGGGAACATCAATGACAAATGCATGGCTACTGTACAGAAAGCATTTTCAAATGATAAACCCGAACCAAAAGTATATGCCGCTTATAAAATTTCAAATGGAAGTTGCTCATGAGCTGCTACAATGTACTGACTCTACTTTGTTCGAAAAAAAGAGAGGTCGGCCATCAAATGCGCAAAGAGAAAGCTCAGTCATATCCTTGGGGTCTCCATCAAGCAGTGTGTCTTCGAATCAATCCAAAAAATATAGGTTTCAGCCCGATCCTACAACTTCTCTGCGTTACGATAAATTGGAACATTGGGTGGTATTTGCTGAAAAAGGACGTTGCAGATTGTGCAAGACAGGTACTCCAATGTCGAAATGCAACAAATGTAAAGTCCACCTTTGCTGCAACAACAATAAAAACTGTTTTATAAGTTACCATACTTAAATTTGTAAAATAAATGAAATTCACTGTCACCTAAAGATTTTTCTTTTAGTTTACCACCATTGCCCAACGTTGCTCACAAGCAACTTCCGGTAGCGCCAAAACTAGTGGGCGTGGCGCCTTAAAATTTTTGCTCAAATACTTCTCAGGCCAATAAAAAACGAATAGAATAAAAAAAAATTTTTTAATTCTACCGGGAAAAAGTTGGGGTCGAAAGGGTTAAAGAAGTGACTAGTAGAGAGGAACTAAAAAGTACCACCTCTATTTTCACTGACGGCTCCAAATCAGCCGCTGACACTGCATATGCTGTCGTCGAAAATCCAACTACAGCACTAATATCTGCTCGGATCAACAACTTCTGCTCCATATACACAGCCGAAGCCTACGCGATTTTACAGGCAATCAAATACGCATCAGAACAAAGGAAACCCCACGTTATCTGCACAGACAGCATGTCTTCTATAGCTGCAGTTAAAAACCCCAATAACACACATATAATATCCTCTCAAATCAGAGACATCCCTTGAGATAAAGTTGAATAATATGGAATTTGACTCTTGGCAGGTAGCTTGGATTTATATCTTTTCTGAGAAGACGCATTCTAGTTAAAGGAAATAGTAAGCTTGAGGTTGACAGAGGAGTTTGTCAGGGTAGTTGTCTGAGTCCCACACTTTTCAACATTTATACTGCTGATCTGCATAATCTGAACGGTACGAATAGCGTTTTGTACCAATATGCGGATGATTTCTTTCTAGTGTGCTTTCACAAGGATCTCAGTCAGGCCAGAGATATCTTACAGCGTAGTATGATCCTTTTTGAAGAAGAATGTACATTGATAAATTTATCCATCCAGTGTGATTCACTTTAATAATCGTAGAGTACAATTGAACATTTCTCATCAGGGGATATGTATCAAGGAGGTAGATCAAATAAGATATCTTGGTAGAGTAGTAGCAGCAAACAACTCTGCGTGCTCTCATGTGGATAAGGCTATATCAGACTCAAATAGAAGTTGCGCTTTTTTGGGGTTGCTTAGTGGTTGTAGATTCGGGGTTAATCCGGAGAAAAGTCTAATTTTGCATAAAGCGTTTGTAAGAAGCAGGCTTGAATACGCATGCTCCTCCTTCAGCAACCTGTCTAAAACTGCAATGGATAAAGTCAAAGTTCATACAAATCAACATCTTAGGAAGGCCCTAGGGCTTATCAAATGTACTCCAGTCCCGGTTATCTATCACATGGCTGCTGAGCTGCCTCCTGAATACAGGTACAAATTCCTCACTGCTAAAGAGTTAGCCAAATCGTTCGCATACAATTTACCAATATGTGATACAATTAGGGAAAACTTAGGAATAAATACTAGCTACAGTAGGGTTTATAGGGAGTTTGAAGAAATCTTAGGACGCATAGAAGGAGTAGGATCAGGAAGTATACAATGTAAAAAGCTAAAATAGACTTTCTTAAGGGAACAGCCAAAAACAGAAGATCCATTAGCGAGACATGTATCCGTATTCTCTTCCAAGAAAAAGCTGTTTATCTTAAAAGTAGAGGTTTTAACTTGTATTATACAGATGGTTCAGTAACAAATCGGCACACCAGTGCGTCATTCTTATAACACAACTCAGGGTTTACAGCTAGCTATTATACAGATAAAATTCTATCATCTCTCTCGTCTGAACTGATTGCTATAGAGATAGCAGTAGACCATGACATTTCTAGAAATTTTTCTCATGTTGCCATACTCACAGACAGCAAAAATGGTGCGAAAGGAAAGGAAGAGCAATGTAATTACATAGCAAAAAACATTAGACAGAAAATTCAGAATCACTCGAGGATACTTGCAGCGGAAATCCATTATATCCCTGGACATATGGCAATAGAGCAAAACGAGATTGTGGACAGAAAGGCAAAGGATGCTTCACAAGAAGGAAATTTTTATGGCAATGAAATGGAGCTTAAGAGATGCAATCTGCAATATATATATAGAAGTATCAAGGACGACTGGGAAGAAGAATATGCTGACTTTGTAGCTGTGATCTCTTTCCACCTACGATCAACAAACCTTGGTTCAAGGATAAAAGGTGCAAATACAAACCAAAGGAAATAAAACTAATAAACAGACTGTTAAGTGGAAATGCCTTCGATAATTACACACTAACAAAGATGCATGTGAAAAACGATAACAGTTGCGATACATGCGATGAACGCTTCGCACATAATCTTTAACTGTGAAAAATATCGCACGACAAGACAACGCTTCCCATCGCTAATTTTGTACAACAACATATACACGTTCTTTAAACAAACAAGAAAGAAAGTCGGTCAAGCCCGACTATAACATACTCTGCACCCTTAATGTCGCAGCTCGCATTTGGTCACCAGTCAAACGGCCAGTTAACACACAACGCACAACGCAGTGCGCTCTCTAAGTCTCTCTCTCTCTCTCTTTCTCTCTCACTAAGATTGCTTCTGCTGAACGCAATGCTTAGGTTATGGGTGGGGTTGGTGGGGTTTGTTAACTGACCGTTTTTTGCTCATAACTTGAGTATCGTTCATCCGATCTTTATCATTCCTTCAGCAAATCGATAAATGATTTTGAGTACTAGATATCTCTAGAAAGTACGAACCATCTATCATCAAAACTGTAGGAGATATTACGTTTTTTCCAAATTGCGGGGGCGTGAGGGGGCGTGGCAAAAATTGAAAATAAACTTGATCTGCGTGCAGACAATAGGAGTCTACATTTCAAATTTGGTTGCTCTAGCTCTTCTAGTCTCTGAGATCTAGGTGTTCATATAGACAGACGGACGGACGGACAGACGGACATGGCTATATCGAATCGGCTGTTGATGCTGATCAAGAATATATATACTTTATATGGTCGGAAATGATTCCTTCTGGCTGTTACATACATTTGCACGACTTTAGTATACCCTTTTACTCTACGAGTAACGGGTATAAAAACTGGAGTTTAAAAGATCTCAATAATTTATGAAAAGACGTCATCTTTTAAGTTTATATGTATTATTCTTACAAAAAAAAAACTGGAGTTAAAAGGTTTCATTTATTTATGAAAGGAAATCGTTCAATTTGTATTACTCATAAACAAATTTTGAATCTGCAAGCTCTAATTAATTGATAATAGTTAAATTATTATTTAATATAAGTTATTAAGCTTTCTTCTAGTTTTTATTTAAATAAATGGAGCTAATATACGTATGTTTATTCTCTGTTTTTCATTCATTTAATTGCATGTGGAGAAACCGATATTATCGATAATATCGACTTTTTGTCTAAAAACTATCGAAAAAATAGAATAGCGTCACCATCGATAATTTTGCAGCCCTAGTACAGAGTATGCTATAGTCGGGCTTGACCGACTTTCCTTCTTGTTTTGTTTTACGAAGAATACTTCGTCAACACTGAAAATTATAAATAACCAGTTAATCTCATGAACTGGGTCTGGGCTGGTGATGTCAGCTTATTTCCGCACAGTACATTTTGTTGATGGGGATGAAACCCCTAAATATCTACTGTGGAGAAGCGTTTAAAGTTCATCCAAGTCAAATTCTTCTCTGTAAATGTTACAATTATTTGGGGGGCCACGCGAACCATTGTTTTGTTCCGACCAGAGTTCCAACAAATGGCTTGTAGAAACTACATTTGACACTTCTCTTTACTGCAATTCAATGTGTTATTATTGAAATTATTTATAACTCATGAAAAGTTAATAACAAAGTATAAATTAATTGCAAATTTCCAATTTTTGCCATTTGGCGCACCATTAAGTAGTGATTACCAATTTGTCAACTTGCCAAAAATGATCGACTATCGAATAAAAACTATAAAAAAGGTCGAATGGCAAACGAGTAATGCGATTACATATTATCAAAATGCACTTCTTTGGCATTTCAAGTGCGGAATATAAAATTGTATGCGGAAAAATTTACATTTTGCCCAAAATGCGAAAATACAAAATGCAGTTGTAGTGAGATTGTTATCTCTTTGTGGTCAAAATGGGGAAGTAATCTAATCTTGACTTTATCATATCTAAGTTGATAAGAATGAATTTATTGGGGCTAGATTATCTAAGATGCACAGTGGGCGAAAGCAAATTTTAAAAATATTTTACTACTAATCTAACTATTTCCATAGTTGTGGATGATGTTCTGTTTGCCTCAACTTGCCTGTCTGTAAGACAAGAAGATAAAAGGGAGAAGTAAAAATCGGTGATCCAGTGCAAATGACTAAACTGAAAAAACTTATTATCTACGATCCAGAAAACGAAAACCTTAAAGAACAAGATAGAAAGTCTGCCAAGCCCGAGTAAAGCATATTCTGTACCCCCAAAGTTTGTATGTATCTGGTCAACATGAGTTAGAAGGGTTGAAGGGTTGCAATATTATTCAATAGGTTTAATTTCTTCTGCTTTTGATTCTGCCTATGCTTCTGAAAAAAAACAGAAGTCGCAACAAAATCAAAAGCAGAAAACGATTATTCAGAAAAATAGAAGCAGCAGAGGTCGCTTTATGATGTTAAAACAAATGCACACAAGCGATATATTCGAAATTCAGTTTGGTTCTGTTTTTGTTGAAATTTTACAAATGGCTTGGTTTATTTAAGCTGTGACCCACTGTACATAAGATACGAAATGTGACTCACTTTGTATGAAAAGAAATATTAAGAATTGCAGTTGAGCTACAAGATATTAGTTCTACCTAACATGTCGTACCTTGCAGGTTGAGAGCGTTCAATTGAAGTCAAGTAAATCTCACCATCGCCTTGTTATTTATTTCTCTACCTCAACAAAGTGTGAACCATTAATTTCAAATGGAAATAATTAAAGTAGTTTCAATCAATCCAATCACCTTAACCAATATTAATTAAACTTCTTCTTTAGGAAATTGGAATAGGAGCTTTTGGTAGGGTCTATAAAGCTGTGGTGGATGGTGAGATAAGGGCAGCCAAGACATGTGAAGCGAGCATTATTGATAAGGAAACTGCACAGCTCGAACGAGTGAATCACATAAATATTGTGACTGTATTTGGCATTCAACTGCATGAAAATGTACCGTACTTGATTATGGAGTATATGGAGGGTGGTTCCATGAAGGATTTGCTAAAATCATCAAAATACTTTAAATTGACAGATGTGATAACCTGGTTTATCCAAGTGGCCGCTGTGAGTTATATGGAGACTTTTTTAGTATAAATTGAAATTATAGAGTTGGTTTTTTCAGGGTTTGGCCTATTTGCATGCCATGACACCCCAGCCAATGTTGCATCGCGACATTAAGCCGCACAATTTACTATTATCGGGGGATTTGCAGCTGGCAAAAATTGGCGATTTTGGCACAGTACGAGATTTATCCAGCACAATGACCAATAATACCGGCACTGCTCTCTATATGGCGCCAGAGGTTTGTTGTCGTCTGCCTGTGATTCACATTTCTAATCATTAATTTCTATTTAGGTTTTTGAATCCAGAAAATACACCGAGAAGTGCGATGTGTATAGCTTTGCGATTACTTTTTGGGAAATGTTGGCACGAAAGCAGCCTTTTGCAGAGTACGACACTGCACAAATGATTCAAATGGCTGCACATTCGGGTAGGTACAATTTGATTATAAACGAATAATTTAAACCAAATATTCTCACCTTAGGCAAACGTCCTTCATTCGAGGGTCTAGGCTTTCACAATATATTAATCGATTTGCTAAGCTTTTGCTGGCACAAAGATCCAACTGCACGTCCACCAATGGAGATTGTTTTAAAAGTTTTACGCAACACTTTAAAACTTTATAAAGAATTCGAAATGTCTATGGATTTGCTGGCGGGCAATGTGGTTGGACATTTGGATGAGCAAATGGTTCTATCGGCAGAACAAACAGTACGCGACTTTTTGGCTAATATTCAAAGGAGCAACACCAATATGGAAATGGATCCGCAATATTATAATGTACTCGATACATTAATGCTTAAACGGAGCCGTTTACATTGTCGTTTAATTGGCATTGTCGACGACAGCAAATACAACGGCAAATACA
This sequence comes from Lordiphosa magnipectinata, assembly GCA_037044535.1. Taxonomy (NCBI): domain Eukaryota; kingdom Metazoa; phylum Arthropoda; class Insecta; order Diptera; family Drosophilidae; genus Lordiphosa; species Lordiphosa magnipectinata. Next base: position 8,983 of record JBAMBO010004200.1, on the reverse strand, counting down.
ACGGCAAAATCCCCAAAGATCAATGGACTTCCGTAGCAAATGCATTCGCTGGTATGGGCTGGGAGTTTCAATATTTGTACGAATGTGCCGGTTTAGGTTGCTTGAGAAACAGCGTAAAGCTACTGATCTTCGAGAACGAGCAATCGCTGGAGTTGTTTAAAATCGCATTTGCCAAGATTGGCGAAGTTTACTCGGGTGCGCAATTGCGTGTGGTAGAGATCAAAGATTTACGTTTGGGACCAGAGGCCACAGCCTTGCTTCCCAATGTACCCTCTGACCCAAAATCGATTCTTGAGACGATAAGTAAATGGAATCCACAAGTGCACACAAATAATTGGAAGGTGCTTGAAATAGAGGAATGCCCTCAAAGCCAAATACAAGTGATATTACAGCTAGACAATGATTCGGTGGAGCATCTAAGCAAGTGCAACATTTTGAACTACGGTTGTAAGACGGTTAGGCTAAGTGTGTTCGAATGTGATACACATTGGTCAGAACTTTGCCTTGACAATCTAGAGTTGATATTGTGTCTTAATTCTATCTATCAATCTTAGAATTTGTATTTATCTGATTTTTAAAAAAAACAATTTAAATAAGACAAGTGCAACTGAACAATAAAGAGCAATTGAAGAAGAACTCATCTGCACTCCATTCTCCCATTTTCCACCTAGCACGTAGCTCATCTCCCACAGTTCAAACTGATTGCAACCAACAAAGCTCAGGCACGTGGCCACCAAATTGCCGCCACAGGGTTTAAGTACAGAGTCAGAGCAAGCGCAAAAACCAAAATCTTTGGCCATTGGAGAAAGGACTGGCAAATCAATAATTGTATTGACTGAGTGCAGCAGAGTGCAGTAATATACATACACAATAGAAGAAGCTTAATCTACAAGCTCAGCAACATAGGCATTTCGTCCAAATTTTTTAAAAAGCCCTTCACAAGATGTACCATGAAAATTTTGCTGCGGTTTGGGATGGTTCACAACTATCAGATTGGTTTGAAAATAACGCAGGAGTAAAGCAGGGTTGCGTAATGAGTCCACTCCTGTTCTCGCTCTTTATAAACGATGTAAACGAAGCGCTGCCTGGAGGAATTTATTATGGCAAAAGTCACATAGCAAGTATGCTGCAAAGCATGCTGAATCACTTAAACGACTATTGCAATACTTGGAACCTGCAGATCAACATTGAAAAATCAAAAGAACTGGTCTTAAGGGATAGCAGAGGCCGAAAAGCTCAAGATGAATCGTGGAGTATAAACGGTGCAGAGATTGTGAGAGAGGCTCGTCATACAAGTACCAAGGAGTTACATTTAGTGCAAACGGAAAATTTGAAACACATCTTAAACTAAAGCTGAGTGGATCTCTAAAGGCGCTAAACAATACCTGGGGGCAGTCTGATGAGTAAACAAAATGTGCTACCGAGCGTAATATACAAAATGTTTGAGGCAACAGCTCGGTCTATTATGTGTTACGCATCACAGGTATGGGGATACTCTAGACACAACGAAGTAGAGAAGTTGCTACGGTTTTTCATCAAGAAACTGTTCAAACTGCCTCGAAATAGTCCCACCTAAGCAATTCACCTGTACACTGGGCTTCCAGAACTTTACTGCTATACTCTAGGCGTGCATTTCCAATACATGAGAAAAGTGATGGACAAAATAACAAAAGAACTGCTCTCAAGGGAAGGGCAATGTTTTCAAGAATGGCGTTTGATGGCAGCAGAATATAATGTGATCCTAGACTTGAGCAATCACTTTTTTTTTTTTGGAAGAATTCGCACGAGTCGATTTTAGAGCGTATTGCAGTGAATTCAAATGAAAAATTTATCGCAGAGGCCCAACAAAGCACAAACAGGCGAATGTACAAGCTTCTAAGCTTCTCGTTGGGTGATGGAAATTATTTCAATGATCGCTACCACGTGAATTCAATATCACAAATTTTCAGAGCTAGATGTGATCTTCTTGCGCTGAATTGCATGCAAAGGAAGGATACTTTCCACTTTTTGGCCGAATGCCCAATTTTAAGAGAATTGAGAATTCTTTACTGGCAAAAGTCCACCCTATCCCAATCCCAAATCATAGACATTTTGAACGGGCGAAACTGGTACGCGCTCGCAGGATATAAACATGAAGCATTAAAATACAGGAATCAAATCATGCTAGAAATATTTTAAAATAACTGAAGGGTAATGCAAATATAATAATATATAATAATATTGCCAGATTTGTATTTAACAAGAAGCCCACTGACCATATCTCGGCATATGCAGCACAAATTTTTGAATTAGACTTAGATTCCTGAATAAAATTAACCAACAACGTCTGAGTTTATATATTATATAATATTGTGTTTTTGTGACTAATGCAAGTATTTTAAGTAACTATGTTTACTTTAGCATTAGGAAGAAGTTTAATAAATAATAAATAATAATAATAAATAAGCAACATTGTTGTTGCGTTCGAGTTAGTCAGAGACATAGGAGAGAGAGAAGAGAGTCACGGAAGTAGTTGTTGTTGCAGATCTGCACGCGCCAACAACAAAACCTTCGCTCGGAAAGAAATAGGGAAGAAAACGCATATGAAATTGTGGTTGCTTTACGTAGCCCATAAAGCATAAGGCATTATTTGGTGATTGCTCCGAGGATTTAGGATATTCTATTTGTAGAGTAAGTATATTTGAATACCATGAATTATACAAATTTACATTGTCAACTTTTCTTAGCTTTGACAACAATTGCTATGTGGCCTCTACGAAATGTATCATGGTCCATGCGTGGTCTTTAAGCTCTGTAGACTTATGTATATATTAACTTGTCAAGTGCATGACTTAATAAAAAGTTCAATATATGAATAGTGGATCTAAGATTAGACGAACAAAAGATAATCCAGAAGTTTGGTCTTGCCTTCAACACAACTTAATTGTTGGTTAAAATGTAATTTGATAAAAAAAAATAAATATTTGGTAATAATTCATATTGATTGCCACAAATGCAATTGACGAAGAAAAATTCTTAAAATCACACAAAGATAATCTGATAATAACACAACCAGACAAGGGAAACAAAACAGTAGCCATGTTCAGAGAAGATTACAACAAGAAGATGAATATCATGCTATCCGATAGAACGACCTACAGAACATTGAGGAAGGACCCAACAACACAATTAGTTAGGAGAAACAACACGATGATAAATGAACTTTTTAAAAATAACCACATAGACATCAGACAAAAAAAACACCAACTGTACTGTTCAGGAGGAAATGCCCCAAGAATATATGGACTACCAAAAATCCATAAGGAAAACACACCACTCAGACCTATAGCATCATCTACTAACGTCCCTTGTTACAAAATAGCCAAACACTTAGGATACCTACTACAAAACATGGTATCGGAAGACTACAACATATTAAACTCAATGCAACTAAAAAACAGACTACAGGAACTAAAAATAGAGAATGACGAGATCTTGGTATCATTTGATGTGATATCATTATTTACTAACATACCGACATCACTAGCTGTAAGCATTATAGTGGAACAATGGATAGATATAGCCCCTCACACAAACATACCAAAAAGAAAATTCAAAGAACTACTAGAATTTTGCCTACTTGACAACAACTATTTCACACACAATGGAACCGTATACAATCAGATATTCGGGATGTCTATGGGGAACCCACTGTCGCCAACAATCGCTAATATAATACTAGACAAAATAATGGACGATGCAATAGGGAAACTAAAAACAATTGACATACATATAAAACACTTGTCGAAATATGTAGACGACATTATATGCATAGTAAGAGCCAAAGATGTTGACATAATTTTAGAAACATTCAACAAGCAACATAGAAGAATCCAATTCACCGTAAAACGGGAAGAACGCAACAAACTAGCATATCTTGACATGGAAATAACAAGGGAAATGGAAACTCTGACATTTAACTGGTACACAAAACCCATGGCTTCTGGAAGAAAAATAAATTTTAACTCAAATCATCCACCAAACCAGAAAATAAATACGGCAAAAAACATAATAAGAAAAGCATACACCATTTGTGATATAAAACACAGACCGACAAATTATATTAAAATTAAGAAAATTCTTTTAGCAAATAACTACCCCGAAAAGCTCATAAATAGATTGATCACCGAAGCGACAAACAAATTAAACGACAATAAGCCCAAAGACAAAAACACAGATAAAAAGAAATTTCTAAGCATACCCTACATACCTAATGTCACAGACAACAGAACACTAACAAAAATATTCCCCAAACAATTGATGGAACAGCTGACCCCAGTGCATACAAACCGCACCGCAGCAACAGACGGCTCTTCACGAATACAAAAGACAAAATAAGCAAGGAAAACAACACCAATGTAGTCTACGAAATTAAATGCGCGGGAGCAGAGGGAGAGTGCTGCAACGGAACTTACATAGGAACAACAAAACGCTCTCTGAGCACGCGAGTCAGCGAACACAAAAGAGACACTCAAAAAGGGAAAACAACAACAGCTTTAGCACAACACATCAACAAAACAAATCACTCAGCTGACTTCGAAAACGTAAAAGTATTGGACTTAGAACACAGATGGAAGACGAGGATGACATTGGAGAGCTTGCGAATACAAGAAAAGGGAGAGCATGCACTCAATTTTAGGGAAGACATTGAACAGACAAACTTTATATACGCAGCGGCGATCACAAGAGGACCATTTAAGCACAACAATTCAAACAAAATCATGACGAATAAAACAACTGACATCAACAAACAATCGTGCAATACAACAAAACTATGACGGACACTAAAATAGGTATTTAAGTAATATGTTCAATATGTATGTATGACTAATTTATGTTCATGTTTATATATATAAAAAAAAATATACAGACTCCCTGAAGAAGGCAATATATTTGCCGAAACGCGTAGGAGAAAAACTCAGCCAAAAAGTGTTTTGACTGGAGTGAAGTAAGACGGCCGAAATTAAACCCCAAACAAACAAACAAATACACAACGAAAACGGCCCAACAACACATCAACATAGACAAAGAACAATGTTCACTTGTTTTCTCTGTTCACTCTCCCACTTCCCATCTAGCACGTAGCACCATCTCTCGCGTAGTGAGAATTCGCCCTGCATCTGTCCATACACCTAACCTACTCCGGAATACCCTAACCCCCTCTAACCCACACAACTAAGCAACATCCTTCTCTCCGGAAGTGCGCAACACAACCCATCAGGGATCTCAGAGGACACCAAATATCTGGACACTCATCGCATCGCTGGCGGAATCCCGGCACGAGGATCTAAGAGCACAATTTCATACTAGCAGACAGCCGCCCATCAAAGACATCACGAGCACTCACGACTCCCATCCGTCCTAAGGAATAAGTAATATAAGTTAGAACTAAGAACAGATTACCCCCCTGAATAAAGAAATACAGTGAAGACTCTTGTTCTTTCTGGGTGGACTCAAGGGAAATAAGTGTACAGCAACCATCGACTATTATATATAAAAAATGTTGTATGAAACTTTAACTTTAGTTCACAGCTGCGTAGAGGGCCTTAATCGTTACCAAATCAGTTTTATACAATAGCAACTGGAACACATACGAATTGAACAAATCTTGTCGAAAGTGAAAACCGAAACGGGTCTGTATTATATTGGTTTTAGATTGATTGTTTTCAAAATGCGGAAGTAACTTATCTTATCTTAACCTTATCATATCTAAACTATAACTTAATTGTGTAAGTTGATAAGAATGCATTTATTGAGGACTGGATTAACTATATAAGTGATTCAATATAAAGTGGATGCACAGTGGGCGGAAGATCATTTTAATAATATTCAGCTAGTAATCCAACTATTTCCATACTTATATCCGATGTTCTTTTTGACTCGAAAAAACTCTGTAAGAAGAAGAAGAAAAGGAGAAGTCAAAATTGCTGAAATCTGCTGATCCAGAAAAATTATTTTCTACTTTTCCGAAAACGAAAGCCTTAAAGAACAAGATAGAAAGTCTGTTCAGCCCGACTATAGCATACTCTGTAGCCCCAAAGTTTGTATACATCTGATCAACTTAAGCTAGAAGGGAAGAACTTAACGTTGAAGGGTTGTAAAATTATTCAAAGCAGTGTTTAAAAAACGGCAATAGGTTTAATTTCTTTTGCTTTTGATTCTGCTTATGCTTTATTCATGTGATTATATGCGATTATTCATAAAAATAGAAGCAGGAGAGGTCACTTTATGATATTGATTTTGCTGCTGCTTTCGTTCATTTCGCAAATCGAAGCAGCAGCACTTGTTCGCTCAACGGCATATCGTTTTAGCTTTTTGCTAATTTATCTAAACCAGTCCAAACTCACACAATCAAGCATTGCGCTTGTGTGCGTAGCAGCGAAACACGAAGTAAACGTTTGACATTTCAACATGAGCAACAAACAATGAGAACACAAACCCGAACACTCGCATCGTAAGAGAGAACACACGAATTTTCTTTCTCTATACGTGTGTCGGCTGCAACGCCGGCAGAACTACGAGTTCCTATCCCATGGGATAGGCTTTTGGCATTTTGGACACCACTGGTCTAAAGCATTTTAAACACTGATTCAAAGTATTGACAAAAACTACTACTTAAAAACTACTACTAATAGTACCTATATATTCTTTATTGACTTTAAGGCAGCGTTTAATACAGTGAACAGAAGAAGCCTGTTCTACAAACTGAGCAACATCGGTCTATCTACTAAAATGCTCAAGGCAATAGTCCAGCTGTACGACAATAACACAGCATCGATTTGGGACGGTTCCAGACTTTCTGACTGGTTTAACACTAACTGTGGAGTCAAGCAGGGGTGCATTCTAAGTCCACTTTTATTCTCCCTATATGTCGACGACATGCCCTACCAGGCGGGGTTACCTTTGTTGGACAACTATTCAAAGTGTTAATGCATGCCGACGACATGTGTCTCTTTGCCGATTCTCCGCAAATGCTCCAGGAAATGATTGATAAGCTTCACGAATATTGTAGAGAATGGTGCCTTCAAATCAACACGGACAAATCAAAAATCATGATAATTAGACAGGACGGCGGTCGTTACTCACGATTAGAAGACTGGAAGATAGACGGTGTTACCCTAGAAAGGGTGAAAAGCTATAAATACCTAGGAGTACTAGTGACTCACAATATGTCATTTAAAGCTCACCTCTGCGAGAAACTGAAAGATGCAAAAGTGGCCTTAAACGCGTCATGGAATACTCTGCTTAGTAGGTAAAACGTCACGTCAAGCCAAGCACAAAATATGCAGTCTTCCAAGCGGCTGTACGTTCAATCCTGTGCTATGGATCGCAAGTATGGGGCCACTAATCCTGTGAATATGTCGAGCGACTCCTCACCTTCTTTATCAAAAAAGTATTTAGGCTCCCCTCAACTTCCCCAAATTACGCAACGTACACTCTGCACACCCATTTCAACAACGTAAAAACTTCAGGGCGAAAGATCCCAGCTCTTTGAGATATGGTCTAACATCGGTAACGAGTGCTGCGTCTGTGGCAACAAGCCCACGCACAAATCATTGCCAAAATCTGTGAAATAGAAAGGGACGAATTTATTGAACAAACAAAAAGGAGCACAGAGAGGACTCTGTATAAATCTCTGGATCTCAACCTAGGAGCAAAAAATTACTTCAATGACAGTGTAGGTGTGGAGAGGATAAACGCTATTTTCAGGGCGAGATGTGAAACTCTAAGCCTCAATTTTCAACCTCACTGGAGTAACACTCGGCAAGATTGTACCCCCTGCAATATGTGTGCTAAGGAAGATGTGGCTCACTTTATCGGAATCTGCCCCATCTTAAAGGAGATACGTATGTTGCACTTTCAGCGTCTATATCTATCGAAAAACGAACTTCATGAACTGCTCAACAGAGTAAATTGGGTAGCCCCTGCAGCGTTCATCAAAGACGCTTTGCAATATCGCAACACCATCATAAGGGAATTGTTCTAGGCCCTACCTACCTATAACAGGCATCATTCAGCAGCTACATTATGCTAATTTCAACGGACGGTTTTTATATAAACATGTTGAAAACTCGAAAAAAATAAATTAGACTAAAAAACTTTTTGTATACTTTAATTACTTTTTACAATTGTAATCAGGTTAGCCAGCTTATAAATAAAAACAAGAAAGAAAGTCGGTCAAGCCCGACTATAACATACTCTGTACCCTTACACTCGCATTTGCTCAGGAGTCAAACGGCCAGTTAACACCCCGCGCACAACGCGGTGCGCTCTCTAAGTTTCTCTCTCTCTCTCTCTTTCTCTCTCGCACTAAGATTGCCTGTGTTGAACGGTAAGGGTATGTTGCTGTGGTTGTTGGTGGGGGGGTGGGTGGTGTTAAGTGGCCGTTTTTTGCCCATAACTTGAGTATCGTTCATCCGATCTTTATCATTCCTTCAGCAAATCGATAAATAATTTTGTTTACAAGGTATCTCTAGAAGGAACGAACGATCTATCTAAAAAACTGTAGGAGATATGAAGTTTTTTCCAAATTGCGGGGGCGGGAGGGGGCGTGGCAAAAATTAAAAATAAACTTGATCTGCCTGAAAGTATAAGAAATATATGTCCTATACATGTCAAACCTCTATCTCTTACCATCTCTGAGATCTCTTCGTTCATACGGACGGACAGACAGACGGACAGGCGGACGGACATGGCTATATCGACTCGGCTGTTGATGCTGATCAAGAATATATATATACTTTATAGGGTCGGAAACGATTCCTTCTCCCTGTTACATACTTTTGCACAAACTTAATATACTCTATGTACCTTCGGTACAGAGTATAAAAACCACTACTACTACCACTACTAGAGAAATTTAACTACGAGCTTTACAGAATAGGCGTTGGCAAAGTGGATAGACTAGATTCCTTGACTCCTCCGCGATCAGAAAAGATGTTAA
>JBAMBO010004199.1:0-131963 GCA_037044535.1 Lordiphosa magnipectinata | reverse complement strand
TATATGGACTCGGCTGTTGATGCTGAACAAGAATATATTATATATACTTTATAGGGTCGGAAACGATTCCTTCTCCCTGTTACATACTTTTGCACAAACTTAATATACTCTATGTACCTTCGGAACAGAGTATAAAAATGATTTCGCACGGATTTCGCAGGATGCCGTTTCGCGAGTTGGTCTGAAGTTCACACGCGAAATAGTCATATCGATATCACAGCGCTGCCAATCGACGTCAACGTGTCACGCGATAGTCACCCGATAGTCAGGCGATGAGTAATTATTTCGCAGCTTTGAAATATATGCAAAGCATATTTTTGGTTGTTGCGAAACACAAATGTGTGACGGTGTGTGTTTCGCGGTGCTTAAAAATGAGTTATAAATGGGGAACTTTTCATTGGAGGAGAAGGTGGCCCTAATTGAAGTAATAAAACAGAAAATTGTGCTGTGGCAGCATTATGATAGAGGCTTGACAAAAATTATCTATGAAAGTAAAAGTGCATTTGTATCAGCTATTGCATCATTGAAGGCCACCATAACTATTCGCTGTTTATTAATTTAAATGGACCCGACATGTTGAATTAGTAAACAAAACAACAAGAGATGAGCCCCTTTTATTCGCACTTGCTATCGGCGAAATAATGTGCAGAGATTTCGCACACATTTCGCAAGTATCTCCATACCAAGCTTAAGCTACTTCAGCCGAGCTTCTCTGTACTTTTCTGGCTTGTGTGCTATTAATTTTGACTTATGAGAGTGAATTTTGCAATTTAACGCATAATCTGAACGGCCAAGTTGGAGAAGCTTTATCAAACTTTATGGGGCCAAGCTTTTAATTCCAGCAAGGCCTTGCAAGGGTACAATAAATAATTACTTAATTTGTATATGCCAAATATTTTAAGACAGTCCTGCGACTACTAAGAAAACTTAATCCATTATTTAATAATGAATTTAAAGCTGTACACAAGCATTCACGCAAATCCGTATTATCCCTAATTCTGCCAATTAAAATATTCAATTAAGAATATTTGCATTTTCGCCTTCGAAAAGTAGACTCTTTGATATTTTCTTTAACATTTCCACTAGAGAGATAATCCAAAGGCTTAACATTTCCTTAAACTTCTGTTACAGTTCTCAAGCCAAATAATTAGGCAGCAAAAATAAACCTCCAGCATATTCAAGACTTGCTCGACTTTACCACAGCATTCTGTCGAGTCAAAAATCCTTACAAAATGCACAGCACTTTGCAATTATTGGAGAAAAAAAAACAAGTTTACAAATTGTTTGATGCTATTTGCGTTTGAATTTGATTCGGAAGCTGTTGTGTAGCCCTTGCCCAGCATTTTTCTCTCTCTCTCGTTATCTCCGCCTGTTTGCTGGCGACTTGATGTGCTTTATTTGCTTTCATATAAACGCAATTTGCGTTTATTGAGTGCAAATATTTGTTTAATATTTTGCAATTTAATTTACAGCCCGACAGAGAGGACAGAGTGTTTGGTTCAACTGCAAAACGGACAAACACGCATATTTTTTATTTTTTTTGTATAACATTATTTACTTTAAAGGTTCGATGACTTTGATGTATTTTTAATCAGTTAAAATCAGCGCATGGTAAACAAGGAAAAAAAACTTATGCATGCTTTTAAAATGGCGATGAGGAGGAGAATGACTATGGAAACTTTTTTAATGTTAAATGGGGTAATAAAAATGAAAATCAAATTGGGAAATATTCGTTGAATTTTATGTTTGGTTGTTGGATGCATACAATTTGTTTTTTTAATGATGGTTCTGCAGCATTAACTATTCTATAATATAAAGAACAGTTAATTGTGTTTAATTTGAAAAAGAAGATAAATGGTAAAAGTTTTCCCGCCTCCTCCAGCTACCACAAATAGGAAAGAACTTCATATCTCCCACCGATTTGTAAATAGATGGTTTCCACCTTCAAAACATATGAAGTAATCAGCATTTTTTATCGACCTGCTGAAGGAATGGTAAAGCTCGGGTATGTGCAGCAGCAGCGCTGCTTTCTCCTATACGAGGTTGGTTCGGTTTTGGATTTTTTGGTGGTGTACTCATGTCCCTCACTTGTGCTGACAAGACTGGCCATTTTAAATGTTTACTTAAATTTTTGCCATCTTCGATTTTTGACAATTCCAAAATATGAAATCGTTGCTTGTACGCGAATTTTTGGCCAAACAACAAAACACTAATAATGCTGCAGCCATTGTATTACCCCGACCTGGCTGTGACTTCTTTCTGTTCCCAAAACTAAAGAGGCCCATGAAAGGCCAACGCTACGACACAATTGAGGCGATAATACGGCATCGAAGGAGGAGCTAAACCAGGTCAAAAAAAACGATTTTTTAAGTGCTTCGTGGATTGGAAGAACCGTTGGCGTAAATGTATTATATCCAAGGGGGATTATTTTTAAAGGTACAAAATAGATATTAATGAATAAATGCTAGTAATTAGGGCGTTCGAACTTTCCTTCAGCTGTCAAATTCCATACAAAACAAGAAAGAAAGTCGGTCAAGCCCGACTATAACATACTCTGTACCAGTTCATTTGCTCCCGACTAAAATATTATAATACATCCAAGGAGTCACGCGATTATCGTGCAGTATTTTTATTATACGCTTATCTCTAAGGTTCTCTATCTCTCCCAAAGAGTGTGTTTGCTTGAATACAGCGGTGGTAGGCTGGGTGGGTGGTGGTGGGGGGGTCGGATATCTTTTTTTGCTCATAACCTGTGTAGCGTTCATCCGATCTTTATCATTCCTTCAGCACATCGAAAATAGTTTTGATTACTGGATATCTCCAGAAGGAACGAACAATCTATCATAAAACCTGTGGGAGATATGAAGTTTTTTCCAAATTCCGGGGGAGGGAGGGGGCATGGCAAAAATTATAAATAAACTTGATCTGCCTGCAAGATTAAGAAATATGTGTCCCATACATGTCAAACCTCTATCTATTACCATCTCTGAGATCTCTTCGTTCATACGGACGGACGGACAGACGGACGGACGGACAGACGGACAGACGGAAATGGCTATATCGACTCGGCAGTTAATGCGGATCAAGAATATATATACATTATAGGGTCGGAAACGATTCCTTCTCCCTGTTACATACTTTTGCACAAACTTAATATACTCTGTGTATGCAGAGTATAAAAATGGAGCGCAAGACTAAAAGTCGTCTGCAGAATTTTAGTTATGACGACAAAAGCGCATAAATTGATGCTGTGAAAAACAGTGCATTTTTATAGGACATCACACATGGAAAGCACCGCACTTACAAAAAGTGCTTGGCAGTTGGTGCCCATTTGGGAAAAAGAGGTGAGTATTAGTGTTGTTGTTGGTCCAGTTAAACGTTTGGCCGACAATTGCATATTATCAGTTGGTGTGGCTGCCTCATACTCCTTGGTATCAGTGTAGCTGCCAGTGTTGTTCTTGGAAGTAAAATTAAATTCGCTTTTTTCTTTTCAGCGGACGAGTGTAAAGGCGCTTGGATCTCACTTTGAGAGAGTCTCCGTTACTACCGCGGTAAAGCCAAAAAAAAAAAGCGGCAGCGTGGGAGGCGTTGAGCTGGAGCAAGAAAGACTTAGCGAATGTGTTGATTAGGAGTTCGCTGACCAAATTGCTTCCTTGCCTAATGCCGGCCGAAAGACGGTAAGTTGTAACTGATAAATCTTTTCGGTATCACCCATTTAATTATTTATTCATTTTGCACGCAGCACCCCATCTGCAACACCCAGTCCGGTATTATAGGACATCAGCTTTGATATGTCAATCCAGCCCAATGAGGACAGTACGTTTTCTGATGACATTTTAGAGTTTGACTCTACAAACTCTATATTACAGATATAAAGTTATGCAAAGATATTGACTAATTGTCTTTCACAGCAGGCAAAGCAGTCCAAAAAGCGGAAGGTGGACCAGCCCTCGGAGTCCGATGAGTAGGTTGGAATGGTGAAATCATTTTCGAAAAAAAAATAAAAGGAAAAGGATTTATCCCGATCAATCTTCCCATTTTGGGCTACTTTGCTACGACAGTTGCCTGCTGACGTGGCCACCACGATGGAGGTGCAAATAACAAATTTGCTGTTTGAGTCATTAGAGGCTCACAAAGAAACATAATCCAAATAATTAATAATATAATATTATATATTTAAATGATAAGAATATTATGAAAAATGAAATTCAAATTTAAATATTGGTAGCACCAGCAGCATCATTTTGCCAACGTACAGACCTGATATCTGAGTTAACAAAATATCTAATTGTATTTCGCACATGTTTGGGGTATTCTTGTAGTTGTGGAGAGCGCAGCATTATGCTCCAATTTTGTGAGCTCTATTCGGGTGACACAGTAAAGTGCGTTTTCTTTTTTATTCAATATAATAGCTGCAACATAGACATCGTCTCTGTTGTGTATTGGGCCCCACTTTATTTAAATCCCTTAGTTAAGTCCAAGGACAAATCGGCTGGCTATTTTATTTATTTTGTATTTTTTAGGCTGATCACACTGCCTTATACATTCCACAAAAGGAATATCTAGCTAATTTCTTGAAATAAAATTCGAACGCCCTCAGTACTAGGCTTAAAGAAATACTTTTCGAAAAAACTTCATGTACATTCTAACTGAGCATGTACTTTTGCAGGTATAGAGTATTTAATAGTCGGGCTAGACCGACTTTTTTACTTGTTTATGTATGGTTCTCAATAAGAGTTATAGGCTTTCAAAAAATCAAAGCCAAAAAGGTGTTCTAGATATTTTTGGAGTAATAACCCCATATCTCAATTTTGAGTGACCAATCCAAAAAGAGGATAAACTTTTATTTTCGAATTTTAAAATAAAAATTGAAAAATAATTCTTATTTTCTCGTTTTACTTAAAAATCCCATTCAACTTAAATTTGCCAGAAATCCTTAACACACCTAATGCGACTTTTTTTTACTTTTTTAAAATGCGTAATATTCATATAGATCCTGAAATGCATTTTAATTGTAAGCAGAATAGCGCACCACAGAAGGAGCCCGTTTCATTGCAAGTATCGCATCCATCGACAAGTCAGGTAGACACTACTCCAAAAAGCTTTCTTAAAGAGTTTCTTAATTCGATTGAGGCGTGCTCTGGGAATGATTAGACCGATGGGGAAGATGATGAACCGAAACAAACGTATACTCCCCCAATCCAATTGAAATAGGTGAGAATATAATGTAGTATTGGGAGTACAAAAAGTACATGTATCCTCGGTTGTATCAATTGGCGAAAGTGGTCCATTGCGTGCCAGCAACCCAAGTGTCAGTTGAGGGGCATTTTCTGCTCTATTGGTTATGTCTGACTTGAGTTGCAACTTGGCTCAAGATTCAATAAAAACGAGAAAGGAAAGCTAACTTCGTCTGTCCCGAAGTTTTAATACAGTTGAAAACGCTCGATCAGTTTGAAAACATTTAATTTTAATAATGACCTAGCTTAAGAACGCTAACACTGAAAACAAAAAAGTTTTTCTCACAAAAACCCAATTTTCGAACGATCGTTTCTATGGCACACTGGCAGAAGTAGTTATCCGATCCGGTTCCGACATATTAGCAGCGTGTGGCCAAAAGAAGACTTTGCGCAAAATTTCAGCTCGATAGCTTCAAAACTGAGGGACTAGTTCACGTAGAAACAGACAGACGGACGGAATCGACTCAGCTCGTCATGCTGATCAAGAATATATATATTATACTTTCTGTGGTCGGAGATGATTCCTTATAATACACTTTTCAAGTGTATAAAAATATTGTTCCTCAAATTGAATAAATAATGCGATAAAAGCATGCTGAAAAATTCATTGTCATTGCATTTTTGGTTTTCAGATACTTTGCACAAATGTGCTGTTAAGGAGTGCAACCCGAACGAGTATTTGGACTGGATCGGTTCGGTTTTAAGCCACTAGAGCTGCCAAATAGCGGGTTTTTGCAGGTTCAATGGTTCATGCTATTTAACTATTTCTCAATTTGCAAACATTAAATATACGTATATTATATTGGTACATACAAGTATGGTACTTCTATTGATCGGGCTGTTTTTTTATTAAAACAAATTGCATTTACTGCCCCAAGCCAAACCTTCTCCTGAATTTCAGAAGTTTGCAGCCTTGGTTAGGAGCCATATCTTAAAAATTGTTTACATCTCGGAATGAATGATAAGGACCCGGGCTACGCCGGGTATACAGCTCGTATAGGTATAAAGACTGTACAGGTGAAAAAGGATGGAAGACAATTGCGGAATATGTTCGGTACCAAATATGGTGGGATCAATGGACAATCATATGGAGAGCTCTCCGGCCCTACATTTCTCTTCCCTTAAAGACTACGCAATAACGACTTATACAGTCTTCGGTAAACGTGAAGTTTTCGGATGGGGTTGGCTGCTTTAAAAGAACACCGGTATGGTTCACGGTTTGGTATATGAGCACGGACTAGCGGTTTGGTTTGTTTGGTTCGGTTCACAGCCAGTTTGAATCCCTAGTGCTGTCAAACATTCATACTTACATAAACTCTGGAAGTGAAACACTGAGCATTATTATTACATATAAATGTAACCGACTTTCTTACTTGTTTGAGTTATGACAGACTTGAAGTAGGTAAGCGATATGCATAAACAGTGGCCCTGAATCGATAAAAAATTGTGGTATCCTTAATATTGATCCTTCAAGAACATGTGATATATCAATGGAAAGGTATTGAAACATAGATCATAGATATATGACTACTTTTGTAATGCACCGCTAAGATTAAAAGATATATAAAATAAATTTTTATTTTCAATTCTATAAATAAAAATTGAAAAATAATTCTTATATTCAATATTTATTAAAAAAACTAGGTCTTATTTTAAATTTTTATAATAAAAATAATTCTAAAAAGTATTTTATAAAAAATACTGGAAAAATAATACACAGAGAAAACAAAATTGGCTGTACGGTGCGTGTAGAAACGTCAATCCTAAACGAAACGTATTGCGGCCTGCTAAATTGCACACGCAAAATGTAGATGTTGCATGCAGATTTTCTGCACGCCACGTGTAGAAATTAAAAAACTAAACGCCACATGTCGAAAAGCTAAATGCTGCGTGGACAAAAGCAAAGTCTACACGACATTAGAAAATCAGCTTATTTTCAAATAACTTCAACATTTTTCATGCAGCCATCTGAAAACCACACGAACGCACTAGCTTTTCTACATTAACGTTTGGATATTGAAATCCTACATGCGTGTGGAAATTCTAAACGAAAAATGTAGCTCTAAATCAGTACTGAATTTTAAAATTTATACCAGTTACTCGTAGATAAAAAGATTTAATCAATTTAATATTTTTTATAATATAGTTCTCTATAAATAAAATTGAAATAAGAAAAAATAGCTAAGAAATAAAATTGTACCGATTCGATGTTTTGTTTCTTTTCGGGTTTTGAACGAACTCTGGTTTCATATATAATTCCAAGAAAAATCTTTGATTAAAGCAATGAAAATTAAAAAGAAAATGAAAAAGCTTGGAACCGTGACAGTATCGGTAAAATGTTGCGGTTCCAAAAGCCGGTGCAAAGAAAAAGCAAATTAATGGTTAGCGTTCTGGATCGGAGTTTAAACGTTCATTTCGGTATACGCTTCAAGTTTCCTTTCCGGGTTGATTCCCTGCTTCTATCAAAGCTTTAATCTTGTTTTTACTAAAGTGTAGGAGAGGATATGTTCGTTTGTGCTCTCAGCCAGACAATTTCCCCTATTTTGATTCTGCCTGGTCTTACCTTAGAAATTCAGAATAATCTGCAGAGGATATACCAGTGTAGCCAGATATCTATACGAAAGAAATTAAATGCCTTCTTGGAATAAAGCTTTAATGACCGCTTTACAGACAAAAATAATTTAGATGATCCAAGGGTTCTTTCAGAAGTCGCTGCATCTTTTTCGGTAGACGGATTGAGAGAAGGGTCGCTAGCTCTTCAGCGAACTTGCCCAGTACGAAAGACTCGAAAAACACAATGATACGGCCATACGGCAAAGGAAAGCCAGACAGAATTTTTTAGAGTGCACACAAGATTAGTTCGACAGACTTCGTTTGTCTTGGTCTGTCTCGACACACAAGCCTAACATTCTGTTTCTAGACTCTTTGTGTGTACCATCTTCAGTCTTCGTTTTATTCTAATGAAAGCCGTCTTCGTCATCATCGCACGAAGTGTCCATGCTTATTTCGCTACTCATACAATCCAAGCTGAGATCACTCGAGCTGCTCACTGAATCTAAATTTAGCTGCTTGGCTATATCGTCCACATGTGTGGAGGCCACATAATGTTGATTATATTTCAGGATGACTCCCAATCTAACTGCGGCATCAAGTAAGTCCTGCACCTTTGCTTTAACAGTGTTAACCTCCGCTTCTGCCATTCCATCCTGGCAAAATGATTGCAATATCTGTTCAATCTTAATAGGTTCATTAATGTGCTTCAGGTGATCAATCAGGATCTGACCATTTAATTCGTCGGCCATAATATCGAAAATTTGAAAAAAAAAACTTGTATGTAAATATAATACTATTTCAAGATTCGTTGTTGCTTGTTAGTAAATTTGGAAGTAAGTGAGAAATGCTTCAACGACATCTCACCTACAACTAGCCATATGAAAGTATGCTGCCAACCTACTTGATTTGGGGAATTCTAAGATAAAATTGTAATTTTTTCTTAACTCGTTGAATTTATGGTGGTGACTTGGAGACGTCGCGTCTCGTTAAAAATTCCTGCATAATTTCATTTTCAACCGGGAAATAGATTAAATTGAAATTTTTGCCTGAAATTAATTACTAAAGTCTACAACCAGACATTTTTTTCTCTTTCACCTACAAACAACCAATTCTGGGGAATATTTAAGCGAGCAACTTAATGATTGATTTGTGGGGAAGTCTCAGACGATTCCCGACTTTCAAACTTTTCAAATTCTGTAGAAGAATCGGTTGGGAGACAGTTAAGGTAATTTTTAATCAAAATTATATTGAGGATTGGTATAACGTATGGAAGATGAACTTATTTTAAAACGGTTTCAAGATCCTCAGCATGAAACCTAAATTTCCTGTTTAAGAACAAAAATTTTACTTCGGGACGGAAAGAAGTGGGATGGAATATCTTCTAAGCAAACGCTTTGCAGAGGCTTCTACAAAGTACAAATAAGAAAGTCGTCGAGAGCGGTTGAGAAAAACTTTATTAAATTATGAATGGAAATATTATAATTTGCTTTGAGCTATTTCTATTTATTTATCATTGAAAATCTTTTGTTTTCTGTCAGCAGAAACAATAACAGAGCAAGTTAAAAACAAGAAAGAAAGTCGGTCAAGCCCGACTATAACATACTCTGTACGCTTACACTCGCATTTGCTCAGGAGTCAAACGGCCAGTTAACACCCCGCGCACAACGCGGTGCGCTCTCTAAGTTTCTCTCTCTCTCTCTCTCTTTCTCTCTCGCACTAAGATTGCCTGTGTTGAACGGTTAGGGTATGTTGCTGTGGTTGTTGGTGGGTGGTTGGGTGGTGTTAACTGGCCGTTTTTTGCCCATAACTTGAGTATCGATCATCCGATCTTTATCATTCCTTTAGTAAATCGATAAATAATTTTGTTTACAAGGTATCTCTAGAAGGTACGAACCATCTATCTCCAAAACTGTAGGAGATATGAAGTTTTTTTTTCAAATTGCGGGGGCGGGAGCAAAAATTGAAAATAAACTTGATCTGCCTGCAAGTATAAGAAATATATGTCCCATACATGTCAAACCTCTATCTCTTACCATCTCTGAGATCTCTTCGTTCATACGGACGGACAGACAGACAGATAGACAGACAGACAGACGGACATGGCTATATCGACTCGGCTGTTGATGCTGATCAAGAATATATATACTTTATAGGGTCGGAAACGATTCCTTCTCCCTGTTACATACTTTTGCACAAACTTAATATACTCTATGTACCTTCGGTACAGAGTATAAAAATCTATATAAAAATTAGATATTTGCCTTCGAGACTAAAATAATCTATATGTCACTATGTATCCAAAATTGTTCGCGCGTAGTAAGAAATGCAATCGTTTATAGTAAAATCTCCAGAGATTTCCAATATGTATTGTTGAATAAATATATTAAATTTTCTGAACCGAACCTCATTTTTCGATAAAGTGACCGACCCCAGGCGAACCCCAAAAAACTCGAACCGAACCGGTTCTCAGGGGTTTGGTTCCGGGCCGGTTTGCAGCCTTGCTCTCAACTCAATATTATCTATAAGATATTGGATATTAGTGAAACTGAAATTAGAATATTGCATTAAAAATATTATATGTGTAGTTACAGATACGGGTTACGTTGACATGTGAAGTGCTACGTCGATTATAAGGTCCTTCTAGTAACTTAAAGCTAATAGGCACGACTGAGGCCTACGACAAAGATGAGGACGAGGAACTTCATCACTCTGATGATGTTTTAAATATATGTATAATTGCATAAATAATAAGAAAAGTCATCCGCTTTTTTCCAGCTTTTTTGTACTCTCCGTCCCGCCGAAAATGGATTTTTTTTTCTCGGCAAAAGTTGGCAACACTGTCGGAGACGTTATAAACTTCAGCCCGAAAAATAAATGTTGTTCGCGTACTTGGTTAGCTGGAACTGCATGAAGAGTGATAGCTCCTAAAATTCCGAAAACTTTGTCGACTTTTTATCTTTATTATTTCGTAAACGTTGTAAGCTCAGAAAAACATTGATCAGAACACATTGACCTGTAAAGATACTGAACTATTTATATTGTCCCATTTCGTTTCATATAAATACTTATGTATGCAGGCGATATCGTTCTAAGATCCTTCGGCTTTATGTAAATACGTCATATTCATTTTTGATTGATTAGAAACTAAAAGATGTATTTTCCATAGAGAACATAAAACGTTATTTTCACAAAATTGTTTATTTTGAGTTATAGCAGTTGTGAGTTAGCTCGATTACGTCCCTCAAACACTTGTTCGAGATGGTATATCTTCGCAGACTCGCAAATTGTGAACCCTGCTAGGGCGAGTGGAACCAACATCAACAACAGCAACATAAACAGCAATCCTGCTGCGTGGACAGCATGAGCCACAACCTAGGCACACACAAGCCAAGTATCAGTCTAATGAGTCGCATCCACATTTCAAAAGGCTCGAGTCTGCCATTGCCATGCTGTAAGAGACATGCTTCAAGAAATGGTGATGCAATGCTTTTCTCAGGGAAATGGGCACAAACCTGATGAGAAAACGTATATAGTGGGTTCAAATTTACGCCTCGGAATCTGGAATGCATGGGGAGATGCTAGCCACGTAGAAGAACTGAAGCAATTTCCCTTTCAGCAACTTATCGAACTGATGCTCCTAACAGAGACATGGCTCAAACCCTGCACATCCATATTCATAGCAGGATACGACATACATAAGGCCGATCATCCTAGTGGCTCCCCCAAAGGAAGCGCTGCGATCCTAGCTCGACAACAACTCTCATACTTCCAGCTGACCCCAGTGAGGCAAGACAGGCTTCAAATGGCATCCATTCAGGTAGTCACTAGTGTAGGAGATCCCTCACCTGTTCTACGGCAGACTTCGATAACCTAATTGTCAGCCTTGGGAGTAAGTTTTTATTGGGGGAGACTTTAATGCGAAACACAGGTTCTGGGGATGTTACCGAGCAGATGCAAGTGGTTCAAGTATGCAAGAAGCCATAAACTACTCGAGGATATTGTTTGGTTTTTTCAGCCTATATTAATATTATTTAACTATTGTAAAGAGTTGTTATGTGCATGTCCAACACCTAGCTGTGAGACGGGACATAGCGCGCTAGAATGGCAAATTAAATTATCCCCACCGGGTCAGCACATAACAGCTCCTGATCTCGCTCTGTAAACTCTCTGTAAACTTTCGCCCTGTCTGCTCTCATGCGGCGAATTAGCATTGTAAAAGAGCAATGAAAAAATTAAAGCCAGTGAGAAAATTGAGTTCGTTGCGTCAAGTTCATTTGCAGGTTCGGGAAGTTGCACTCGTTGATTAACATCAAATTATTTAAAACAATTACATTGCTATTGGAGCAAACATTTTGGCGCCCCCGTGGTGGACCTGCATTAAGAAGTAGGCCTTTTGTTTATCGTTTGGAGTGGATGACCACACATGCACATTGCCAGTGGAGTCTTAACATTTCCAGAAAGTTCTCACACATACATACATACACTACTGCTGCACATGCGCCCATGTATGTTATAGAAATTTGGTAAGGCAGGGATGACACATTCAATTTTTACGAACAATTATTGTCACAATTTTTTGTTAGTATGGAAACGTCGTTGGTGTGAGCGAGACAAAGTGTTATTGAATTCGCCTCACAATATTGTTGTTGAGTGACAGAGGCATTGTTGCTGCCGGCAGCGCAGTAGGCAAAATTGATTCTACTAGATTCAATATTTGTAACAACTCGGTTGACATTTAATGGATATGGTAAATCTAGGAGATTTCCACATTGTTATTAATTATTATAATTACTTCATTAGTCAAAATGAAATCGCGATAGAAGAAAAAAATAAGTTTTCTTCAAAGAGAAGCAGACGGTATATATAAATTAATTATACAGCTCATATTGCATTTTGGTGATAGAAAAACTATCCGGAAGAATTCAGCCTCAAACATCTTAAAGAATGAGTCCGGATGTCCAGAAAATATATAGTAATATATGAAGGCGCAGGACGAGGGCCTTGTATTGATTCCTTAAACGTCATTGGCTTGGCAGCACTCGCTGCATGGGTGGGTCTGGATGTATTGGCTACCGGTTCTGGTCCATCATTGAAATTGGTATTGGTTTCTTGAAATCTTGCTGGTGCATCCACTGCTACAACTGAATCGTTGGATTCATCATCAGAGCTCAATGGGTTCTGGCTTGATGGTCGGCCATGACCGTGCGAGGCACGGTTAGTACGGGCCGCTTTAGTGTTTGCAATCATCTTAAAGAATGAGTCCGGATGTCCAGAAAATATATATTATATATGTTGATTATTCTTATAATCAACTGATGAATAGTCCCAGACAAAGCAACCGTTTCTGACAATGTCAAAAAGGCAATTAAAACTAACTGTTACGTACATTGAGTGTGACCCTGGCATTTCAAAATACCAAAAACATTACTTTAAATACTATATTTGTAACATTTTTTCGCGTTTTGGGGACTTTCTTTGATAACTTTTTAAAATATGCGGCGAATTCGTCGGTTTCGCTCAACAATAAGTTGTGACTAGAAATTGAATGTGTCATCCCAGCCTAAGCGAACATCACACAGATATCGCACATGCCTGCGCAGGCCGCGTGTGAGCGCGCGTTTGTGTTCGCTCGTATGTGTGTATGCGCTTGTGTATGTGAGTAAGTTTGTATGTGTGTCTCAATTGAACAGGGTATTTTGTAGTCGGGAAACTCGACAACAGAGCTCTTACTTGTTTTTTCATAGAATTCCCAAAATCAAGTAGGTTGGCAGAAGACTTTCATATGGCTAGCTAGTTGTAGGTGAGGTGTCGTTGAAGCATTTCTCACTTACTTCCAAATTTCCTAACAAGCAACAACGAATCTTGAAATTGTATTATATTTGCATACAAGTTTTTTTTTCAAATTTTTCGATATTATGGCCGACGAATTAAATGGTCAGATCCTGATTGATCACCTGAGGCACATTAATGAACCTATTAAGATTGAACACATATTGCAATCATTTTTCCAGGATGGAATGGCAGAAGCGGAGGTTAACACTGTTAAAGCAAAGGTGCAGGACTTACTTGATGCCGCAGTTAGATTGGGAGTCATCCTGAAATATAATCAACATTATGTGGCCTCCACACATGTGGACGATATAGCCAAGCAGCTAAATTTAGATTCAGTGAGCAGCTCGAGTGATCTCAGTTTGGATTTTATGAGTAGCGAAATAAGCATGGACACTTCGTGCGATGATGACGAAGACGGCTTTCATTAGAATAAAACGAAGACAGAAGATGGTACACACAGAGTCTAGAAACAGAATGTTAGGCTTGTGTGTCGAGACAGACCAAGACAAACGAAGTCTGTCGAACTAATCTTGTGTCTACTCTAAAAATTCTGTCTGGCTTTCCTTTGCCGTATGGCCGTATCATTGTGTTTTTCGAGTCTTTCGTACTGGGAAAGTTCGCTGAAGAGCTAGCGACCCTTCTCTCAATCCGTCTACCGAAAAAGATGCAGCGACTTCTGTGCAGTTTGGCAGGCTTTAAAATTGATTTAAGCCTTGGATGAAAGAACCCTTGGATCATCTAAATTATTTTTGTCTGTAAAGCGGTCATTAAAGCTTTATTCCGAGAAGGTACCTAATTTCTTTTGTATGGATATCTGGCTACATTGGTATATCCTCTGCAGATTATTCTAAATTTATAGGGTAAAACCAGGCAGAATCAAATGCGGAGAATGCCTGGCTGAGAACACAAACGAACATATCCTCAAGTAGTTTATGGCTTCTTGCATACTTGAACCACTTGCATCTGCTCGGTAACATCCCCAGAACCTGTGTTTCGCATTAAAGTCTCCCCCAATAAAAACTTACTCCCAAGGCTGACAATTAGGTTATCGAAGTCTGCCGTAGAACAGGTGAGGGATCTCCTACACTAGTGACTACCTGAATGGATGCCATTTGAAGCCTGTCTTGCCTCACTGGGGTCAGCTGGAAGTATGAGAGTTGTTGTCGAGCTAGGATCGCAGCGCTTCCTTTGGGGGAGCCACTAGGATGATCGGCCTTATGTATGTCGTATCCTGCTATGAATATGGATGTGCAGGGTTTGAGCCATGTCTCTGTTAGGAGCATCAGTTCGATAAGTTGCTGAAAGGGAAATTGCTTCAGTTCTTCTACGTGGCTAGCATCTCCCCATGCATTCCAGATTCCGAGGCGTAAATTTGAACCCACTATATACGTTTTCTCATCAGGTTTGTGCCCATTTCCCTGAGAAAAGCATTGCATCACCATTTCTTGAAGCATGTCTCTTACAGCATGGCAATGGCAGACTCGAGCCTTTTGAAATGTGGATGCGACTCATTAGACTGATACTTGGCTTGTGTGTGCCTAGGTTGTGGCTCATGCTGTCCACGCAGCAGGATTGCTGTTTATGTTGCTGTTGTTGATGTTGGTTCCACTCGCCCTAGCAGGGTTCACAATTTGCGAGTCTGCGAAGATATACCATCTCGAACAAGTGTTTGAGGGACGTAATCGAGCTAACTCACAACTGCTATAACTCAAAATAAACAATTTTGTGAAAATAACGTTTTATGTTCTCTATGGAAAATACATCTTTTAGTTTCTAATCAATCAAAAATGAATATGACGTATTTACATAAAGCCGAAGGATCTTAGAACGATATCGCCTGCATACATAAGTATTTATATGAAACGAAATGGGACAATATAAATAGTTCAGTATCTTTACAGGTCAATGTGTTCTGATCAATGTTTTTCTGAGCTTACAACGTTTACGAAATAATAAAGATAAAAAGTCGACAAAGTTTTCGGAATTTTAGGAGCTATCACTCTTCATGCAGTTCCAGCTAACCAAGTACGCGAACAACATTTATTTTTCGGGCTGAAGTTTATAACGTCTCCGACAGTGTTGCCAACTTTTGCCGAGAAAAAAAAATCCATTTTCGGCGGGACGGAGAGTAGAAAAAAGCTGGAAAAAAGCGGATGACTTTTCTTATTATTTATGCAATTATACATATATTTAAAACATCATCAGAGTGATGAAGTTCCTCGTCCTCATCTTTGTCGTAGGCCTCAGTCGTGCCTATTAGCTTTAAGTTACTAGAAGGACCTTATAATCGACGTAGCACTTCACATGTCAACGTAACCCGTATCTGTAACTACACATATAATATTTTTAATGCAATATTCTAATTTCAGTTTCACTAATATCCAATATCTTATAGATAATATTGAGTTGAGAGCAAGGCTGCAAACCGGCCCGGAACCAAACCCCTGAGAACCGGTTCGGTTCGAGTTTTTTGGGGTTCGCCTGGGGTCGGTCACTTTATCGAAAAATGAGGTTCGGTTCAGAAAATTTAATATATTTATTCAACAATACATATTGGAAATCTCTGGAGATTTTACTATAAACGATTGCATTTCTTACTACGCGCGAACAATTTTGGATACATAGTGACATATAGATTATTTTAGTCTCGAAGGCAAATATCGAATTTTTATATAGATTTTTATACTCTGTACCGAAGGTACATAGAGTATATTAAGTTTGTGCAAAAGTATGTAACAGGGAGAAGGAATCGTTTCCGACCCTATAAAGTATATATATTCTTGATCAGCATCAACAGCCGAGTCGATATAGCCATGTCCGTCTGTCTGTCTGTCTATCTGTCTGTCTGTCCGTCCGTATGAACGAAGAGATCTCAGAGATGGTAAGAGATAGAGGTTTGACATGTATGGGACATATATTTCTTATACTTGCAGGCAGATCAAGTTTATTTTCAATTTTTGCTCCCGCCCCCGCAATTTGAAAAAAAAACTTCATATCTCCTACAGTTTTGGAGATAGATGGTTCGTACCTTCTAGAGATACCTTGTAAACAAAATTATTTATCGATTTACTGAAGGAATGATAAAGATCGGATGATCGATACTCAAGTTATGGGCAAAAAACGGCCAGTTAACACCACCCAACCACCCACCAACAACCACAGCAACATACCCTAACCGTTCAACACAGGCAATCTTAGTGCGAGAGAGAAAGAGAGAGAGAGAGAGAGAAACTTAGAGAGCGCACCGCGTTGTGCGCGGGGTGTTAACTGGCCGTTTGACTCCTGAGCAAATGCGAGTGTAAGCGTACAGAGTATGTTATAGTCGGGCTTGACCGACTTTCTTTCTTGTTTTTAACTTGCTCTGTTATTGTTTCTGCTGACAGAAAACAAAAGATTTTCAATGATAAATAAATAGAAATAGCTCAAAGCAAATTATAATATTTCCATTCATAATTTAATAAAGTTTTTCTCAACCGCTCTCGACGACTTTCTTATTTGTACTTTGTAGAAGCCTCTGCAAAGCGTTTGCTTAGAAGATATTCCATCCCACTTCTTTCCGTCCCGAAGTAAAATTTTTGTTCTTGAACAGGAAATTTAGGTTTCATGCTGAGGATCTGGAAACCCTTTTAAAATAAGTTCATCTTCCATACGTTATACCAATCCTCAATATAATTTTGATTAAAAATTACCTTAACTGTCTCCCAACCGATTCTTCTACAGAATTTGAAAAGTTTGAAAGTCGGGAATCGTCTGAGACTTCCCCACAAATCAATCATTAAGTTGCTCGCTTAAATATTCCCCAGAATTGGTTGTATGTAGGTGAAAGAGAAAAAAATGTCTGGTTGTAGACTTTAGTAATTAATTTCAGGCAAAAATTTCAATTTAATCTATTTCCCGGTTGAAAATGAAATTATGCAAGAATTTTTAACGAGACGCGACGTCTCCAAGTCGCCACCATAAATTCAACGAGTTAAAAAAAAAATTACAATTTTATCTTAGAATTCCCCAAATCAAGTAGGTTGGCAGCATACTTTCATATGGCTAGTTGTAGGTGAGATGTCGTTGAAGCATTTCTCACTTACTTCCAAATTTCCTAACAAGCAACAACGAATCTTGAAATTGTATTATATTTGCATACAAGTTTTTTTTTCAAATTTTTCGATATTATGGCCGACGAATTAAATGGTCAGATCCTGATTGATCACCTGAGGCACATTAATGAACCTATTAAGATTGAACACATATTGAAAACATTTTGCAAGGATGGTATGGCAGAAGCGGAGGCTAACACTGTTAAAGCAGGACTTACTTGATGGTGCAGGACTTACTTGAAGCCGCAGTTAGATTGGGAGTCATCCTGAAATATAATCAACATTATGTGGCCTCCACACATGTGGACGATATAGCCAAGCAGCTAAATTTGGATTCAGTGAGCAGCTCGAGTGATCTCAGCTTGGATTGTATGAGTAGCGAAATAAGCATGGACACTTCGTGCGATGATGACGAAGACGGCTTTCATTAGAATAAAACGAAGACTGAAGATGGTACACACAAAGAGTCTAGAAACAGAATGTTAGGCTTGTGTGTCGAGACAGACCAAGACAAACGAAGTCTGTCGAACTAATCTTGTGTGCACTCTAAAAATTCTGTCTGGCTTTCCTTTGCCGTATGGCCGTATCATTGTGTTTTTCGAGTCTTTCGTACTGGGCAAGTTCGCTGAAGAGCTAGCGACCCTTCTCTCAATCCGTC
Organism: Lordiphosa magnipectinata; assembly: GCA_037044535.1. Lineage (NCBI taxonomy): Eukaryota > Metazoa > Arthropoda > Insecta > Diptera > Drosophilidae > Lordiphosa > Lordiphosa magnipectinata. The sequence goes on along the minus strand of JBAMBO010004199.1, from coordinate 113,592 downwards.
TACCGAAAAAGATGCAGCGACTTCTGTGCAGTTTGGCAGGCTTTAAAATTGATTTAAGCCTTGGATGAAAGAACCCTTGGATCATCTAAATTATTTTTGTCTGTAAAGCGCTCATTAAAGCTTCATTCTAAGAAGGTACTTAATTTTTTTCGTATGGATATCTTGATACACTGATATATCCTAAGCAGATTATTCTGAATTTCTAGGGTAAAACCAGGCAGAATCAAAATGGGGGAAAATGTCTGGCTGAGAACACAAACGAACATATCCTCTCCTACACTTCAGTGAAAACAAGATTAAAGCTTTGATAGAAGCAGGGAATCAATCGGAAATGAACGTTTAAACGTTTAAACTCCGAACCAGAACGCTAACCATTAATTTGATTTTTCTGAGCACCGGCATTTTGAACCGAAACATTTTACCGATACTGTCAGTTTTAAGGATTTTTTCTTTTTTTTAATATCATTTCTTTAATAAAAGATTTTTCTAGGAATTATTATTTAAAATTTTTTAAGAACTGGTAGTCGCGAACCTCTATAGACCAAAAAGAGCCGAAACATCTTGGTACTAGTTTCTTTCATCTATTTAAACCTTTGGATTAAATTAAGAATTTTTCATAAAATGTAACCGGAACCCTAGTTCTGAATTTATTTGAAACCAGAGTTCAAAACCTCCAAGCTATCTCTTCTTATATCAATATTATTTATAGAGAACTGAATAGGTACAAAATAAACAAGTGAGAAAGTCGGTCACGCCCGACTATAAAATACTCTGTAGCAGTTCATTTGCTCCCGACTATAATATTATAATATATCCAAGGAGTCACGCGGTTATCTTGCAATATTTTTTATTATACGCTTATCTCTAAATTTCTCTCTCTCCCAAAAAGTAGAGTTTGATTGAATACTGCGGTGGTTGGCGTAGCGGGTGGAGAGGTGTTGGTTAATCTTTTTTTGAAGAAAAATCGGGTATCTGGATGACGAAGAATGTCCCAACCCGTTAGGCGACCTACGTAAAATTTTACCACTTTTCAGAGTGCGTGGCATTTCCAAATATTTTAACCAATTTAATTGTCTTTAGTGCCCACTCCAAATTTTAGATTTACATTGTATTTCAGATCAGAATTGGCAAGAGTTGTGATTTCTAAGAAACGATTGTATATAAACACGGGAGTTTGAAGGTAAATGACGAATAACACGGAATCGGGAACATGTGACAAAATTGATTCCGCATAATTTAATCGAAATCGAAAAAGGGAACAGTGCCGATAGATTTTGTTGTTGGCGACTAATGATTTCGCCGCTGTTTATTGAGAAGAGCTAGTAAAGATGTTTTTCTTCAAATATTTTGGTTTGTCCTCGGCTGTAAGAAACTTTTTAGCATCCCTTATCTAAGCTATTCCTTCCTGTTTTTGGGCTTGCTTCTTAAACCAAGCCAAACTCACTTTGGTTGTTCAACAGCCGCGTCACATTTTGCTAATTGCCAAGCAGGAACAGCAGCTACTACAACAACTTCGACAAGGACACGACAACTTTTCGCCCTTCTTCTGCTGCTGCTGTTGCTTTAAATTAATGAAATCATAACGCATTCCGCCTGCTCTTGTCCTCCCTCTCTCAGGTGAAACTTAGGGAACTGTTTTCAGGTTGCCCTTACAATTTAATTGCTAATTTTTTTCAGCTCCTCCTTCTCACCTTGAGCCGGGCTTGATTGCTGTGTTTGTGTTTAAGTGGGGTGGTGCAGAGGGATGAAGGGTAGAATGGGTCCTTGCATATTTTTAAATTCCATTAGGAAAAGTCGCGCGTGTATACATAAATTCAATTTGCATTAGACTCTGGACTTTAAGTGAGGGGAAAAAACTTTTGCAGCCTTGAAGGCACTTCAGTCAAGTTTTGCTGTTGCATATGCCTAACTACCGGCTGGTTCCTGCTGCAGTTGCACTCGATTAGGCTCAACTTGGCGCAAATCTAAACTAATTGCCAAGCTCTGCTTGAGCTTTATAATTGCTTATTACACAGCAAACTAACTCACAAGGCCCGCACCCTTCATTGTCAATTTGTTGGCTGGGGTCTGGAAAGCCATTGGCAGCAGCAGGAACAGCAGCGAGAACTGCAGACTTGCTGTCCAGCAGAAACTAACGGCACTCGGCCAGAGGCATTTTGATTGCATTAGCCAGGGGAAAAATGAAAAGAGCAAAAAGACAAGTCAAAAGCGTTGAGTTGGCCATCATCATATTGAAGAACAAAATACTCTAAAAAAATGTATTCAGCAGGTAGTTTTTAAAAGAAAGAAGAGACAGTGAAAAATCAGTTACGATTGCGATTATTCAAATCAAATTGTTTTGGTTGGGTTTATTGCCATTTTTTAATCGATGGGGTCAATTTAAAAAGGACGAAGATTTGGAAGCCTAAGGTCTTACCTACTATCGAAAATAAGTTGCATTTGATTGCATTTGCGGAAACCACGCCAAATAAAGCATGGAAAGCAATAATAAGGTAATTAGGCACCTTTAAAGGATGATGACAGTCAATTCATGGCAAGCATTAATGAAAACAGCCATTATTCAACACGAGAGATTGTCGAGAAGCTCAGTAAAAAGTCACCTTGAAAAACTTTGATACGTAAACAAACGGTATATTTGAATACTGGTGGACTTAAAGATAACTTACCTCACTAAGGGCCGTTTTCTCATGTTGGTGTTTTTGCAAATCTAGGTGGATTTGCTGCAGTTGCTTTGCTCATGTTCAATGCTAACCATCTAGATGAATTTCGTAGCAATCTACTTCAACCTCATTGATTTCAAATCCATGTACATTCTTATGCAAATTAAGTATTTTTATGTATCCGCGCATATGGTCACACTGAAAAATATTTGAAAACAAAAAACAACTGCTGCTAAAAACAGTAAAGTCTGAATTGATATTAAGTTAACCAAAAATAGAAAATATTGGATGTGCCTTTAATATACAAGAACACCTGCAGACATTGCTGCAGATGCACATTCTGATTCCCCTAGTTCATTGTTTAAGCTAAGTTTACACATCCAAATAATTTGGCCTAAATTTTAATAAAAATAGCCATTATTAAAGATTTTACAGGATTAAAATCTTAAACTATGGTTCCATACGCAAATAATTTGATCAAATATGGCAGGAAAGTTCCACAATTTGGCCCATATGGCCAAATTTTCATGAAAATTTGTCCAAATTATTTGCTTGTGTGAACTTAGCTTTCGACCTATTGCTTAATCCCCCATCATAGTAACAAGTCGTTTCAAAAGAAAAACCTTCTCCTCCTCTGTAAAATTCTTGTTTAATTTTTAAAATTGGCGCTCAATAAAAAATACAAAATTCAGCCGAGTGCAGAGGTGCTGCCAACCTAGTATTAGACCACTCCAGCCCTCCCGGTGTGACCGTGGCGCAAATGCCCGAATTTATAATCAACCTACATGAGACAACCAATTGCACAAAAGCAATCTAGTTGCAAAATGTAGATGGATTTCGATTTGAGCAAAAACATGAACATGAGAAAACGGCCCTAAGAGTATCAATATATGCGATTCATTCAACTGATCCAAAAACTGTTCTGCTCACTATCTAGCGAAGCGAACATGGAGCAAGAGAGAAGGAATAGGTCGATATTTCCTCAAGAAAAGTAATGCTTTCTGTTTGATCGAATTGTAAACGTATCGTCCACTTTGTAATGATAGTGAGCCATGATGTAGTTTTGCTTTACTTTGGTCACGCCTGGGCCCAAGCTTGGGTCAACACTGGGAGTCTTTCGGCTAGGGCTCGTCGGACGGGGAGGATATTTTCTCACGAACGTGACTGGCTATCTCATAAGAGAATGTGTTGACCTTGCCTCTTGTGCCTTTTTTACACCGAACTAAGAGATACTATTGGGTTGGATGTTATCCCAATTACCTAGCCTTCCATGTTAACAATGGTTCCTTCTTTGCATGTTAACCCTAATACTTTATCGATGCTGACTCATTTCGATACCCCATTCCGTAGCTATAGTTAGACTCGTTTATATTCATAGTTCATGTAATATTGTCGATAATTCACAAACTTGGCTTTCATGGTTATCTATAGTAACTCTAGGATAAGGATAATAACAAAATTATTTACACTTTCAATTCAAATAATGTCTAGAAATATTTGGATAGGGCTTTATAGCGTTTTGGCCATTATGATATTTAAGCTTTTAAGCAAGCACTTGGCTATATGTATGTATGCATATGGTAACTATAACGCGAGTCTTGGATACATTAGCTTTAGTACTTTAGTACAGCTGTGGGCAGCCATAATAACGGCGAGTGTTCCACTGTTATAACATCTACAACAATAACTTTTACAAGAAAAATTTTCCAGCAAATATTTTTACACTGAGAGAAGTTATTAATTAGTTTTATTTTATATGCAACCGAGAATACAAATTAAATTAATTAGGGTATTCATCTAATGAGATCTAACATATGTAAATGCACATTCTATGGAGAAAGCGCAAGCTTTAAAAGAACCATGGATGACTCCCAAATCATATCTTCACAAAAAATCATTATAAATCGTTAATTGAGGAATCTTTTTTTGTATCTTTGACATTTAAATAACCTATCAGCTAAAGGTTTAGTCGCGGCCCATCGAGGAATAATTTTTTTTTTTTAATATACTATACCAAAAAGCAAAAAATTTTAGACGGAGACCTAGAGGACCTAATGGGGCAAAAGTAGTTAGGTAAAGTTGCTGACCGGTTCAACGTGGCGAAACTAGCGCGATCCTGGCTTTCTGTGCCTCAAGTCGACTCACTTCTCCTCGTTGGTGACCCCCGGTCACAAAGTGATGCATCCGCAAATCTGCTGGATAACGTGAAGAGTCGGGCTCGGTACCCATCACCGTCAAAAAAACTCCGCCAATGACGACTGCGACAACAACTAAATAATTCAATAGCATAAATCAAGTAGCGACTCTGGGACGCAGTGGATGGCGTGTTGAAAAATTAAGGTTAAAAAACAGACACCCGTTCGTTAAAGTGTGGTGAACACCGGTGAACTTCACAAACCCCGCAGACGTTGCGATTCCTTGACCTTCTTAATCAATTTAAGCAATATTTCAAATTACTTCTATGAAACTCGTAAAATAAGTTAAAACGTTTCTCTTTCAATCAAGAAAGGATGTTATTCCGCCCCTAGTTTTGGTTTCGGCATATATATGCAGTCGACATCGTCCATAAAGTCATTCAACAATTCGTCCATTGCTAAGCCAAGCTGGTCTGGTAGACATACATCTGCAAATGTCAACAACAACCAAACATGCAGATTATTAATATCAGCACCTTCAATCATTTCAGCTTTACTATTCAATTCGTTTGCTTTCCATTCCAGAAGAATATCCCTAGCGGTTTTAGATGGCATTTCTATTTAAATCATTTTTTCTCAACAAATCTCAAAAACATAGTAGTCCCGCCAGCTCAAACGTCAAACGTAAGTGTGCTCAAATTTCGTGCACATAGGACTGCTCGCAATACTAGTCAGGTAAGCTTGCCCAAGTGCCTATGTACACAACAAAGTGAATACCCTACATCTTTTTTTCAGCTTAAGACTTAAGGCATATTTACTAATTTTTCAAAATTAATTTCTTCTTTAAGCTAGGTACTGAAACGCTGAAAATTTTGTCGGAGTGGAAATTGTTTGATAATTTCCAGAGCCGCTCTGACAATGTAGCTGTTGTGTGAATAAAAAATAAGCGGGCTAATTCAAATAAAATAAACAAATGTATAAAATTAAAAATGGAAGTCACTAGGGGAATGCTAATGCCGTGGTCTTTTTCATGGAAGCATTTTGTGTGGGAAGGTAGAAGGCTGCGGGATACTGCTATAGCCACAACCCAAAACGCATCGGGAGACTAAAACGGGTGGGCCGCTCAATAAACCAGAGTTAATATTTATAGCCACGGCCAGCTCCATAGACTGGAGGCGGATCATACTCTCCGGTCGTTTTAGAGGAGGAAAAACTAGGTGAATACGGACTTAAAGGTGGCTAGTAGGTGGCCACAACAGTAGCCACGGAAGCTACCACAGTGCGCTGAAGGAGCCACTACTATAATGGGCTGTGGAGACTTCAAGGGATTAGGGCTGCTTGGCCGTTGGCTGTTGGGCCGTTCCGTGGGCTGTGGAGACTGCGAAGGTTTAGACTCGGGTGGTATGCATACATTGGGCAACTGGCATACCGGGAGAAGCATACAGAGAAGAACTCTCCGCACACAAGTGATGCAGCTGCCGGTCTCGAAATGCTTTTTATTGAGCAGATTCCATTAAATTGGTTGCGACTCGCCCACTTTGATCAGCTCCACTTGTTTGTCCACCTCTCTGCTGTCCAAATAATTGTAGTTTTGTTTTTTGGTCTTCTCTGCTGGAATTTTTTAAATTTGGTGCTCAATTCTCAAAGGTATCTCTGACAATTATCAAACAAGTTTCATAATTTCCAGACCCCCCTCCGACAATATATCAGCTGTTTTAAAAAATAAAAACGAGTTGGCAGGTCCATGCACGTTGTCAGAGCGAATTGTTGGTTGCTCAGAGAGGATTTCCTGAGCTATGTAATTAGATGGGCTCCGACAAAATTGTCAGCGTCTCAGTACCACGCTTTAGACAGAGCTATTCGCAGCAAATTTAAAAGATTAATATCAGTTAGTTTATTCCTGTATTCATTTTTTATGTGTTTCTGAAGGGAAAAAGCAACTTCACATACATAAGTACTTGCAAAACTTGATTCTAATTTAAGCATTGATCTGTTCAAAATGGGGTACTTATCGTAAGGAACTTTTTTCAAAACGCAACACGTGAGTCATTAAGTGCTAGTAAAACTCGTAATCAGATTGAAGGTCACACAACTTTACTTGAAACTCTGAACATTATTCTTTAATTACTAATTATATCGGACTTAAGAATACATGTATTAGCTTCCAGAATATTTCTCTAACTTTAACGATGGATGTTGAGTCGAATGCTCAAGGCAACAGGCAAAGTGATTTAAACAATTTTCGCTCAAGTCTCTTTGCAAAATAGTCAATTTTTTGTTAAGGCCATCAATTGATGACAACATAGTAACCACAGACTGCTTTGGTTATTGAAGTTGCAAATTTAATGAATTTAGCATACTTGTAAAATCAGTAACGAACGCTAATTCTAAGAAGAACTTCAAATCTTGCAGCTGGATTTGCAGAGCATCAGAATTTTTTACACTAAGGGAAAAGAATCTGTAAAGTCTATTTCATTTGCTAAGCCAACGAACTTGTGTAAACATATTGCAGTCTCCATATTCTGCTTGGAGCCGAAATTTTCGGTCAATTCTGATTTTATTAATAATTTTAACTACAGTTCCCATCATCTCATTGAAGTCTAATTATTGTGCACATAGCGATTCTTGGTGTATTAAGCATTGCTAGAAGGGAACATCGATGTTTCTCTGTCTGAACTGTCCTTTAAGTCCAACGATATGCCCTAACATACTCCGAGCTCCGTTAGTGCAAATGTCGCAAAGCTTCTCAAATCCACCTATTTCATTAAACGTCAAATCAATAGCTAGGAAGATATCATATCCTGTGGTTGTGTTATATAAGGGAACTAAATTAAGCAAATCCTCTTCGACATTAAAATTCTTTTCAATATAAAGGGTGATATTTAGCAGCTTTCGGATTTGATTAAAAAAAAAAATTCAGAAAAATGTATGAAATCTTTATTTGAGTCGATAGAACGATCGATATAATTTAATGTTTAAAGAAGATTTTATGTAAATGTTGACGGCGGCGCCTCAAATAGATCACACACTGGGTTCAATTTTGGCATTTATTATTATTATTTAGTGTTGGGAGAATAGCGCAACGCGACCAATCTTGGTCTATTGTGTCCCCCTACTGGGCTTACAACTCTCCTAGCAGCCCTATTTCTTGTACGAAGGTCAGGATTTCGTTGGTTCTAGGTTACTGATATTGGTTGGGTGTAAAATGTGTTTCCCAAATCTACTGAGTCTGCACCTCGCTAGAGCATCGCAGTGTGCTAGTATATGCTCGGAAGACTCCTCCTTCTCTTCGCAATATCTTCGCAATATCAAGTTGGGTGTTTGTTATTCCCAACTTGTACATGTGGCTCCGTAGTCTGCAGTGGCCCGTGTAGAGCCCTGTCAATTTTGCACCCTTGCAATTTTGACATACTCCCTCCAACATATCGACCGGTATGTTACGAATAAATTCTTCAATATTGGCTTCCAGTGCGTCAACTGTTGCGGTTCTGTCGCTACAGAAGCAAAACCAAATCCGAGAGTTATATTCCTAGGCCATCCGAATATGCCCTGGGTTTTGCACCTTCCACTGTAGTTGGCTTTCTGCGGCACACTAATGGCTCTGCAAGAACCTGGTCAATATAGCTATGTTTTTCAATGGAACTCTAATAACGCGGTAATATAATACTCACCTGGTCAATATCCAAAGAGTTAATTGTTACTTTAGGCTCAATCTCATCCAAAGTCTCAAAGACAAGTATGTGGCAAGGAGTCTTCGCAGGCGCGTCAACTCAATTCACAAAGATTTATAGATATAGATTATAGATATATATGTAGTGTCTTTGGTAGAACTTATGTGTGTGCGCTTCTTGCAATTGATGAGCTACAAAAACAATTCATCACAACAGTCAAGCTGGACTTAATGATGTCACAATAAGGAGTAGTTGGTCTTCAAACACGTGGATTTTACTAGCTTTTTAACCTTCTTGGTCTGATAGCAAACGGAAATGGTCAGAACCATGACAAGAAGTTGGCATACATATAATTATCGAATGTGCAGTCGTTAGCTAAGGTCATTGATCAACAATAGATATGGGTATTCTTACCACTGTTCCGTCTATTTCAATTTCGTTTCATTCAGCCGTTACAACTTTTAGCTGCTGCCACGGAATGAAACCATCAATTCGTCAGCAAACCTCACAATTACAAAGATTACAGTTTGTCTTATAACTTTGCCTGGTTAAAGAATTAAGGTATTTATTTTTGAATGTAATCCCTCTGTTCCTCTCTACCAACCACGTGATGAAGTCAAGTTAAACTCTCTGAAAAATATTTACAAATATAGCGCATACGCCGTGCTGCACAGCTTACATACACATATAAAATATAAACAGAATAAGCAAAAAAAAGCAGTTAATTAATTAAGTATTTACACACAACATACAAAGCGAAACAGGCTGAGCGGGAGAGGGAGGAGGGCAACTGGCGGGAAAACAAACAGAAGCCATTGGCATTGCCTTTTACACTTTTCCTCCCCTCCTTTTTTATTCAGAAGCAACAATTGAGGTTAAGTGATTGTTGAGCGTATAAGTGGCGCTCGTTAGCCGCTGACAAGACGTGTTCATCAGCATGTGGCCCACAGTCTCGGCACCAGTCAGAGCGAGAAGCGGGGATTCCCGGACAGCGCCGGTTCAGGCCGAGCCGGGACAAGTCAGTTAAGTAGACAAACGACTGGCAGTTAGAGTTGAAAACCAGAGTGAAGTGTAGAGAGCGACCGCCATTTAAATCGGCAATTTTTCATTTGACAACGCAAAGCAGTTCTCACCTCTTTTGTGTCCCTGTTTGTGTCCATGCAATCAGCCTGACCAATCGACCAAAATGTTGTGCAATTAATTAGCAGCTTGCAGAACGTCCCTTGGGTTGGAGTTCGACACCGAAAAAAAAAACAAAAGCAAAAATGATAAAATGAAAAAAGGAGAGAAAATTAATTTAACAGCGCACACGCACTTTAAAATCACTTCATTAGTCATGTGGAAAATTTAAAGTTAGTTAAAGGATAAAAAAGATGTACAGAAAATGCTTTAAAGTACACAAAAATAATTTTAATTTGCATGTTTCACAAATATCACTAAGTTAAACGCTTTTCTCATGAGATGCTACATATAATGGACACAGCATCAGACAAGAGACGGAACTACAAAGCGGACACGAAAAACTGGCCTCACCTATACAAGCACTTACTGACCCAGACGGTAAAAACGGAAAAATAGTTTATTTATTTATTTATTCGCCAATTGAACAAAGCTCTTAACTGGCTACTCTATTTTTAACTTAAATTATATAACTAAAATTAGTGTATAAAAGAAAAAAAGTATTCTGCTAACAAAATTTTGATTGCCGATTTACTGGATTCGAATTCAAATCGCAACGTGTTAGGAGCTAAAGTTTTTAAGAGCCCTAGATATAGGTTCATTAAGGGAATAATTTGTTCCGAAAAATTGGTTGGAAAAGGGTTAGAAGGTTCTAAGATTTCTGCCTAGTACATTTAAATTAATCTTCCCTAATAAGGTAGGACAATCAATGTAGCCAAAAACAAGGTCGTTCAAAAACAATTTAGACACAATAGCTCTTCTTTCATTTAGAGTGAAGAGATGCACCAAGGCACATCTACTAATATAAGGCACTAGAGGGACTCCAAATAAATGATGCATACTCCAACTTGGAACGCACAAATGCAGAGTAAAATCTCAACCTAGTGTAGGGATCCTTAAATTGGCTGGCATTGCGCTTGACAAATGTATAATGTATGTATAATTCAGAAAACATGTACATCAATTGGAACAAATTTAATCATTTTATTTAAACAAGGAAGTTTAGAGTCTTGATATCATATCAATCATAAATATAGGTCAATTGTCCATCATTAGTATGTCTTTCAGAAATTTTGCGATTTTTTTGGACAGAACGGCCCACACTTCCTATATTTACCCGTCTACTATTACCGTCTATTAAGTCTTCATAATAATCTTTGTTCATATGAAAAATTTACAAAATTTCGCGACTCTTTTAATCATTTCACCTGGACCTCCTATTTACACGACTACATTGCCATCCATCATATCTTCATAATAATCTTAGATCATCTTTTTAGTCTACAGCTCTTATATACGCGTCTTCAATTGCCATCTATTCAATCGTCATAATTATATTAGATCCTTTTAAAATTTTGAAAATTTCGCGATATTCTTGACCATGTGATATACTTCTTACATTAGATCCTTTGAAAATTTTGCAAATTTCAATTCCCGATTTTTTTGACCCTTTGTTCCACACCCCCTTTATTTACCCGAGTACTTTTGCCGTCTATTAAATCTTCATAATAATCTTAGGTCTTAGAAAAATGTAAAAATTTCCCAATACTTTAGACCATTCAATGTACACCTATCATTTGCTAACGCCTGCGCTTTTTTAATTACTCAAATGAAACTTTGGCAAATTTCCCGGTTTTTGGACCATTATAAGCTTATATGAAAAATGTTGAACTTTTGCGATTTTTGTATCGTTCGATCTACAGTTTCTATTTAACCGTCTATATAAACCATCTATGTATCTATTCTTTATTATAATCCAAACTCAAATGAATTTTTGGCAAATTTCGTAATTTTTTCGAAACAAACTATTTCGAACTATTTCGAAAAAAAGTATTGGGTTATATTTGCATTATTGTGATTATATAAATTAATTTTGTTATGTTTAATTTTCAGGTATTATAAATAAAATTTAAAAAAATCAATAATTCCCTGAACACTCAGAAAATTATTTTTCTATATTTAGAAAAAATTTCTAATTTTAAGAAAAAATTTTCTGCATTTTTGAAAAGTTGGCCTAAAAATTGATTTTTTTGAAAAAACTTTAAATAAAAACTTTTAAAATATATTTTTTTCTAAATTGTTGGGTGAATTTGCTTTATTGCCTTTTCTCATCATTAGGGTAATTTCGCCTTTGATTTTAGAAAATATTTGTTACAAATTTAAGGTATTTTGTTGATATAGCCATGTCCGTATGTCCGTCCGTCCGTCCGTCTGTCTCCTCCGTCAGCTTTAAAGCTATCTTAACCAAACTTTGCACGAAGTCTTTTGGTACAAATACGCTGCACATTTGTCGGAACCGGCCAGATCGGATGACTATATCATATAGCTGCCATAGGAACCATCGGTCGAAAATGTTGTTTTAGTGAGAAAAACTTTTTGTCTTCAACTCAAACGTCCCCAAACCTCGTATTTATAATTTTTCTTTGCTTTCACATAATTCCACCAAGTTTGAAAGGACATCTATATAGTATAGCTGCCATAGAAATTGGGTGTAGAAAATGTATATAGGAGGCCTTGTCAAAAAATGTACATTTGGCCGAATGTACATATTTGTGTCTGTGGAATCAGGCTACTAATTTATATAAATCAAATCATACAAGCTACAAGGGTATAAAAACTTCGGTCGAGCAGAAGCTAGCTTTCCTCTATTTTTAATATATCCTTTTTTAATGAGGTTTGCTTATCCGTATTGAGGCGTTTGACTGGGTTAGATCTTGATTCAATCGAAGTTGAAATTTATTCCCATATCTCAGCTCAGATGAACGATAATCGTATGCAGCTCTAGATTTATACTTTTGTTCTGAATTTCCATTAAATAGTTCTTAATTCATTTGGTAGCCAGTTTCATCGCCATTTATTAAGCAAATCTACAGAGGTCATAGATTCATAAACCCCAATGGTAAGCACTGAATATAGTTAAGTGAACCCAAAAGCATCTTAAGCTAAACTTAAAACTATAACAGTGATGTCCAAATATCACGATAGGTTTATGTGGAGCATCTGTTTATGTCCTTCATTGTGTGAATTGGACACCACTAAACATCTATAAACTATAAAAATATCAGCTTTTTATGCTTCAAATACACTGAAACTCTCATAAAATAGCAAAATTAACAAATTAAACTCTAAGATCATCCACAGATTTGCTGCATCCTTAAAAACTTGCTGAATACTTTCAAAAATGTTAATTTATGTTTAAACAAAAAAGAACCAAACCAACTCTCGAAATAAGTAAACCGAAAATCATTTATACATTTTAGTATTTATTCGTTTGTATATCATTATTTATTTCTCTAAATTTATAGTATTATTATTTATTATTGTTTTTATTCAAACTATTTTTGAGCAAACCAAAATCTTTGCTTCCAATATTAATAATTAAGCATTTACAAATCAAATAATTAAAAGTTCTTAGTTGTATTTCAGTTGTAAACTGAATGAATAAAACAAAAGACACACATACACCAAGATTAAACCATAACAATTACAATTAGAAGTTACATTAAATGGAAAACAACGTAACCTAAAACTATTGCACAGTGTAAAAAATTGAGAAAAGCGAACAAAACAAAACAGTAATACGTCTAAGGAATTATAATAAAAATAATAAATTATATCTACACCAAAAATGTTTTTCAATGTATAAAACTGAATGAAAACTTTTCCGGCTTCTACTGAAACTGTTAATAGGCTACATACATAAGCAAATGTTAAATTCCGGTAGAAAGCTCGAACGAGTCATAAAACATTGGATTATGGACATGATCCGAAAAAAACTTTGTGCAAATCTGTGCAAAACAAACAGATAAAACTTGCATCGTAGCCAAAACCATGAAACTTACTTCTTCTATCACTTTTTTTGTCCAAGTGTCAAACTTTCATCAATTCAACAATTCCGTGGTTCAACTAGGGATTCTGAATGAGTAGGGACTTTTTGTGCTTTTATAGTAGCCTATTTCCACTATGGCAAATATGTAAATATTTTCACATATTATCACATATAAAACGATATGGTTTGGTGCTTATATAGTAGCCTATTTCCACTATGGCAAATATGTATGTACATATTTTCACATATCAAAGGAGAAAGAAAACCAAACTTCGTCTGTGCCGCTGTTTTCATACACTTAAAAAAGCTCAAACAGATCAAACGCTTAGCGATTTCGACACATCTTCGCAGATCAGTTTAAAAACATATAGTTTTAATAATGAACGAGCTTAAGAACGCCAACGCAAACGAGCAACTGAATGAGCTAAGCGCTTTTTCTCAGAGTGCCAGGGAGCGGGAGAGAGCGCGAGAGCAACCCAGTCGGACTTGTATGTATGCCAGAAGTACACAGAAAAAAAAGATCGCGATATTTAGTATCAATCTGATATTTTGTAGTTTCAAATCGGCCTTCATCTGAAAAATACCCAGATGATATGTTGGAATATATCACTTTGACATTTCGAACATATCAACGTGATATTTTTTCAGATCAAGAATTTTATATTGGTTAATATCAATGATATATTATTATAGTATAAAAGCTATATTTTCAAAATACCTGTAGGGCATTGTTTTAGTATCAAAGAAATATTTTTAAAATATCTAAAGGGTATTATTGTAGTACCAATGCTTTATTTTTATAATATCAGAACCCTATTTTTATAATACATATTACAATTATTATGACAATTATCTTTCTGGAAAAATCTGCTCTTTGTCGCTGGAAGAAATGTAATTACGGCGGTCGAAGTTAAATCCACACTCTAGAAAAATTGTAAAATTAATATATTGAGAAGAATAATTATTTCAAAGCAAAAGTTACCATTTAACTTTTCGTACACGAATTTTTCAATGTTTAGTTTTTGTATCAGCTCATAGAGTTGGATGTCTTCCATTTCAATCTGAAAATTATACAAAATTAATGTACTTAAACTCGCATAAGTTTTTTTGTGCATGTGTGCGAAATCTGCCGAAAGCAAAGGCTGAGCATGCGCTTTTTTGTTTTGCCCTTGAACATCAAACAGCACACATATACATACATACATGCATATTTTGCATGTAGATTTGAATGTACGCATATGCATGTATTTGTGTTGTTCGACATTCAAGGGCAGAACAAAAAAAATCGCATCGCGGACACAAAATATGTATACATACATATGTACATATTTAAACACGCACTTCTACTGCGTAGAGAGCTCAAAGTTTTTTTACTTACCTCTCACACCCGCCAGCACAGATCGAATGACGAAAATCTCAAGAAGAAGCTAGAAGTTCGCTGTAGACCCGACACCAACTTCGAAACGTTCACGAAGAAAAAACGACCGGCACTCGTTTTCGCGCTTGCGGCAGCAGAGCAATGAGCATTGTTTTTGCTTTTTTCGAGATAGGCTATTGCTGTCTCTCTTTGATTTGAAAAACTCTGTGCCTCTTTCTACTTCCAGAATTTCAATGTCTACTTTGATCTCAAATCATTTCACTAGGGCATTTTTCATATCACTTTGATCATTTCACATTTCAATATTATATTCTCAATATAATATACTCAAATTTCTATAATATTTGTAGTATCAATGTGGTATTACAGGTTCATATTGTTATTAAATAATTTCACTTTGATTTACAAATATTGATATTACTGATATGATATTGAAATACATGATCTTATTTTTTTCTGTGTATCTACATTCTTTCCTCTTGTGTTTGGAAGGCTAAAGTTCACTATAACATGAACCAGTCCATTCTCTGAGTTGTGATTTTGGCACGCGTACGTAACAAGAAAGAACGTAAAGAAAAATCCGAAAGATTTCCGAACGCAGTTTTTTTCTAACTGAAAGTTACCATAACATGAAACGTTTCCTTCTCTAGGCAGTGCTTTTGACACCTATTACGGGAAGAAGAAATGCGGAATGGAAAGACAACCGAAGCAAGCCAAGGGAAAGATGGCGAAATAAAGAGGACAAACGGGACAAAATGAACATTTTTGCGTCGTATTCTTTAATTTCCTTTGACTTCAATTTTCATTCATCATTAAGAAGTTGGCCTCAACAGTAACAGCAGCAAGTACGTGTCTTAAAAACTAAAAAAAAAAATAAAAGTTTACTTTTATTGGAAATTAAACAGATGTCTGAATTATATGAATAATAATATAATATAGTAGTTTCCACAGACTCAACTCAGCATATATGGTAATAGTTAAAATGTATATAAATCATCATGAAATACCTTATCTAAAATTTTAAAATTCCACAGCGTCACTTAAGATGGAATCATGTATCATGGATCATAACAATAACAGCAAACAAATATAACTTTAAAAAGCCAACGAGCTGCGGCTCACGAGCCGAGAGCCGGTTGATGGCTCCCGGCTCACGACCTGTTGCTCACAGCTCAGAGCCGAAAGCTGTCACTCACGAGCTGAGAGCCACTCAGTGCTCCCAGCTCACGATCAGAAAAACGAGCGCGAGGCACCTTTCTCTTGGGCGAAAGTTATAAGCACACACACGCCAATAGATTGAGAGAAGCTCGGCTTATGGATCTTTGGGCTGTGTAAAGCCAAATATTTATATTTGTCTTTTTATTTAAAATAATTTTTGGTCCCTAAAACAAGGTTTTAGGGAATAGTGGCGATAAGCAATGGTAATCCCAATTGTACGAATCCTTTTCAAGGGAAAAGAATCAATTAAAGGCGATGACATGACATAAAGCTCACGGATATAAAGCCCAAATGAAAATTAGTCGTAGTGTACATCGAAATATCGCTCAGATTTGATATGGGCGATGAGTCAGCATGAAATTCGGCCCCGATTTTTTAGGACTTAAGGCCCATGTAAACATTTGAATTCAGTGTCGGAGCAGCTAACAATGTGGAAATATATTTTTCATTACCGATTAACCGACAACCGACTACAGTATAAGGAAAATTATATATTTAGCATGACAGCGTTCTGCTCCACCTTGATTGCGTCGCGACGGATCGTCCAAAACAAGCCATAAAATTTGAATTCTAGCTCCACCCGCAGTATTAACCAGATAATGCTCATTCAGATTACCGATGCCTTAGATCAGCGGTAAACAATCGCATAGCTCACTTATCCCTCGCAACCCGGCCCGATATTTCTCTGAATACGCAATGCAATACATTTTATAAGAAGCACGCTCTGATCGAAAAAAAACCATTGCTGGTTTAGATCAATGACAAATTGCTGGGCTGACAAGCTTCCATTTATTTCAAGAAGTCACAAACTGGGTCAGTGTTTGGATCACCTCAAAATATGTGCACTTTCACCTAAAGCGAAATCGTATACTTCCAGAAAGTTCATCTGGAGCCTTTTCTTTTTCTTCTTGCTCGAGCTTTGCAGCCAATCGTTCACGGTTTGTCTCGAGAACGCATAAGAGATTGCACCTCGGACATATCAAATCCTTAGCTATGACACCGTGATCCCATAAAAAATTTCTAAAGGCGTCTGGACTCAGTGACACGAATTCCGTCAATGACAAACGGCAATAGGTACAGCACATTTTCGCAAAGTTAACATTCAAATCAAAGTGATAAAACGATAAATGAATTTATTTCTGCGATAGAAATTGAAAGAATATGTGATCGAGCATATATTTGTATGGACAAACAAGAAAACCATGGTTGATCGCCAATTGATTTCTGCACGCAAATTCTACATAATTCGCGGTCCATCGAGGAAAATAAATTCGCGAATTTTCGGAGCTTTTTACCTCAAAGTAAACGTTTACCATAAGCCAAATGTATTTAATACATAATCTATTTGAAGAACAGTACGGCTTAGGCATTTGTGTCCTCTTGTATTATGCAGAAGAACCGACAAGATAGAGGCAGCTCCAACTCTGCCCGCAACGCACCAATCAAATAAATGCTATTTAAATCCTCTATATCCTGCATTTTAATTGGCACAAAATGAATGGACGCAAAAATGCAAACGCTCTTTTCTTAAAATTTGGCCGGTACATGCCGAATTCCAGATGCCAGATACCAGTACATACCAAAACCGGAACTGAAATAAGATTCGGTTTGATTTCCTGCTGGCAACTAGACAAGAGTAGATCTCCTATTTTGGAAGGTTGGGCTAAATAGATGCTTTATTGAACTAATAACATTTTAGAGGTCTGCGTGTCACAACAGCTCAACAGAAAAAATATATAAACGAAAGCTGAATTGAGATCCAAAACCCTCAACTTGGAAGAATCTCGCTTGCGTCGTCGAGATCTGATGTAATATTATTGATGCAGATCTGAGCTCGCCGCTTGTGGATAATCAATACAATACTAATAGTGGCTCGAAGTCATTCAGTGCTTTCTGCTAAAATCTGGAAAAGTCCAGTGTGGTAAAAGTTACTTCAATTCTGTTGCTCAGCTACTTTACATGTCGAAATTCAAATTTGTCGCTTTTGTCTGAGATGTAGACTGTCTTGGCTAGAAGATGGCCTTTAAGCACCGCTTGCATTTAGGTTTGGGGCATTTTGGCTTGGGTTTAGGTTTGCATGCGAGCTTCTTTTGCTTGGGGCATCTTGGCTTCCCCTTTGGCTTTCATCCCCTCTTCTTGCGTTTCGGCTTGCAAGTTGCACGTTTACGCTTGGGCTTGCATGCTGGTTTCTTCTCCTTGGGAGAACTGTTGCTTTTATTTTGAACTTCTCCCTTTGAAGACGGTCGAGAGCAGAACAAACTTCGACTTTTTGGGGCCTCTTTCTTTTTGGTACCACAGTTTTTTGAAGGCGCAGAACAAATTTCGACGTTTTGTGACCTCTTTTTCTGTATCACACTCCTCAGCATCGGACATATCCATTTCGCTTTCAGAGTCGTTGCTAGAATCCCAGCTGTCATCATCCGAGTCTGAATAGTCGCCTTGTTTTTCGTATCTAGCACGGTAGACATCCTTTTAAAAAAATCATTTATTTATATTCGAATTTTCTTTTTAATTTCACTTACCGGCGAATATAGCAAGCGTCGGCTCTCGGGCATAGTGAGCCAGTGGCGTGCCGCCTATTGCACTAGTTCGTGTCCACTAAGGTAATAGGTTAGCCGAAAGTCTCTTAAAAAATTGACATAAGTATTGGTCATTAAAGAATTGGTAATTCTTGTGACTTTTTGGCTTTGGCTTAGCTTGTCCTGCGACTTTATCATCGTCTATGTAATTGACCTTCTGATTGTCCATTATGTCACCCGAAGACTTCGTTAGACCTGCGGGATTTGGCTTGCTAATTCCATCGTCGTCATCTTCATCGTTCATAAAATTTATTTAAGAATTGGTAATACTGTTGAGTTTTGGCTTTGGCTTACCTTGTTCTTCATCTTCGCTGTACTTAACATCAAGTCCGTCCATGATGTCGTCCAAGTTCTTGGTAAGTCCTGCGCGTCTTGGCTTTTTCTTTCATTCGTCATTGTTCTCAGATCCCAGCGAAGACATGATTATGAATGGACAAAATCAAAATTAAGACTAAAATTTTGATTGTTCACAAAAAACCAAACTATTGTTAAAATTTTACTAAAACTTATAATAAAAATATATTTATACGTGTTGTCGGTATGAGACGTAAGCACAAACTAAATAAAGTTCAGCTACATTTTACGAACTTGACTGTTTTTGAATTTGAGTGAAAGCTCGACGCCTATTTCATGAGAAACATTTAGCAAAAAAAATCTAAATAATTAATTTGCTACTAAACCGCTAACATCGATGGCCCGATTGTCTCGCGTGGCCCGTTATTCTGCCTAAAAAGTAGTGTAGGGTTGTTCATGAGAGAGTGAACAAAATTGAGTTGTTCTTTAAACTAAACAAGTGAACATGTTCTTCTTCAATTGTTCATTTTGGTTCAGCGAGTCTTGTCTAGTCGAGTCTATCTTGTTCAATCCATCTTGTTTTGAGTTGATCTTGCTCTGAGTTATTCTTGAGTTGTTCTAAGAGCTGTTTGGTCTCTTTTGCTTAGAGAGTTGTTATGTCTGTCTCGCTTTGTGAGCTCTGTCTTGATCTAAGTGTTGTTCTGTGTTCTTCGAGCTGCTCAGTCTCTCTTGCTCTGTTAGTTGTTTTGTGTGTCTCGCTTTGTGAGCTTGCTCTGTTTTGCTTTAAGGGTTTTTCTGTGGGCTGTATCAAAGACTTATAGATATTAAAGATGACGCATGTGACGCAAAAAACGATTGTTCTTGGGAGCTGACATTGGATAAAAAAATTTGTATGAGTTGCGGTATCTACTACATATATTTACGAACAACTATAACTAGTATGGCGCCAACATTTTGAACTAAGCAAGCGAGAGAGAGCGGGAGAGTTAGCGCGAGAGTAAAAGACGCACATACACACAAATTTCGTATGTGTGTACAACAAAAAAGCAATGCTGAAACAACAAAAACAACAACGCAGTCAGTGCAACCGAAACCAACCCCTTAGAAATGCCGTCGTCAAAACAAAAACAAAACAAAACAAGAAAGAAAGTCGGTCAAGCCCGACTATAACATACTCTGTACCCTTAACGTCTCAGCTCGCATTTGCTCACGAGTTATACGCGCTCATCTCTAAGTTTCACTCTCTCTCTCTCTCTCTCTCTCTCTTTCACTAAGATTGACGTTCAATAGAATGCTGCGGTGGTGGGTGGGGTGGTGCTGGGTGTTTACTGGCCGTTTTTTGCTCATAACTTGAGTACCGTTCATCCGATCTTTATCATTTCTTCAGCAAATCGATAAATAATCTTAATTACAAGGTATCTCTAGAAGGTACGAACGATCTATCTTCAGAACTGTAGGAGATATGACGTTTTTTCCAAATTGCTGGGGCGGGAGGGGGCGTGGCAAAAATTGAAAATAAACTTGATCTGCCTGCAAGTATAAGAAATATATGCCCCATACATGTCAAACCTCTATCTCTTACCATCTCTGAGATCTCTTCGTTCATACGGACGGACAGACGGACAGACGGACAGACGGACAGACGGACGGACGGACGGACGGACGGACGGACAGACGGACATGGCTATATCGACTCGGCTGTTGATGCTGATCAAGAATATATATACTTTATAGGGTCGGAAATGATTCCTTCTCCCTGTTACATACTTTTGCACAAACTTAATATACTCTATGTACCTTCGGTACAGAGTATAAATACGTGCGCTCACTCAACCTTCCTCCATAGACCTAGAACAGGTGAACAAGAACAACTGAACAAGAACAAATGAACAAGAAGACCTGAACAAGATTATGGATAAGTTTTAACCTGAACTTTACTTCAATAATCAATATGTTCCAAAAATTGGGAAGCTAGGTACAATTATCTAGCCGTAAACGGGCGTATCATCCAACATAGAATTTTGAATACTAATTCTTGGAATATTATCATTATCTGCCGTTAACTTTGACATATATAGTCCGATATGGATGAAAATGGGCTTAATGGATTAGTTTTAACCTGTACCATACTTCAATAATCAAAATTTTCCAAAAATTGTGAAGCTAGCTACAATTATCTACATAATTTTAAGAAAGTTTTTCTAAAAGAATATTAAAATAAAAAGAAACGAGAGCGTTATTTAAAGTCGACTCTAACCGACTTCGATATACCCGTTACTCACGGAAACAAATGTTTAATAGCGAAAAGTATGCAATATTTTTTTAACTCGGCTATGTCATCCATGTCATCCATATCATGTTTGTTATGGATTAGAGCCAAGCCGCAAGTTTCAAATCTTCCATGATGCAACTCCGCAAGCCTACATTAACCCCTTCTAGTAATGGACAATACAAAAATAAATAGATGCGCTTAAGAAAATAGAAAAATTCCAAGTTTTTTGCTATGCTTTTATTGGCGGACTAAGTGGCTTTTAGCTTGACTGCAATGAAAATGTGCAGATGACCTTTTACGTTTTAGTGTGGTGTCATCACTCTCGCATTAGAGACCAGCAATAGGTGGACAGCATTCTAACTGTATCTTTATTACAAAATGGCTTTTCCATTGCAGATATTTCTTGATGAAACCGTTCACCTTGTTCGTTACTAAATTGAACAAGGTTATTTGGGAAAAAAAATTCAAATGGGAATGTAAAAAATGTTCTTTTATGGACATTCTGCATTTCATTTCAGCATAAGCATCTGTAAATTCATCAACCACCTTCCCGTAATCAGGGCTTCTATAGTTTTCTAAAAAATTTTGACATATTGACTTGAATGAAATCCATGCTATTTTTTCTATTTCACTTATTTCTGCATGAAATAAATCGTCTCGCATAAGTTTTCGAATTTGGGGGCCAATGAAAATGCCTGAAAACTATAATTTTTTAAATGTCCTTCTTTAAGTTTTGCATCGCTTATTTTTGGGAAAGCTGCTCGCAGATGAAGAAATGGTTCGCCATCTCTATTTAGTCGTTTCACAAATTGCTTCATGTATCCAAGTTTTAAGTGTAGAGACGGTAGAATAATGTCTTCAGTCTTGACTAATGGAATGTGCTTAACATTGTTCTCTCCTATTTCAAAAGCTTTGCGTGGCTTCCAGTCTTTAAGCTCATAACGATTTTTCGCTCGACTATCCCACTTGCAAATATATCAAGGATATTTTGTGTATCCACCTTGCATGCCCAACAGTATGCTTAGAACTTTAAGATCAGCGACAATTTTCCATTAATGATTGGCATAATTTATTTTTAAGAGAATTTTCTCAATTATGTTGTTTGATTCTTTTATATTGGAACCATATGCCAGCGGAATTGATGGAAGCTGGTTTTTGTTATGCAAAAGCACCGCTTTTCAGCCTGAGTAAAAATATGGCTTAAAACTTGAGTCTTTTTAAGCAACATACATATACTCATTTATGCATGATCCATCAATAAATAGTCGCCAGTCCTCTGGTTCGTAAGAATGGTTTAAGCCGTAAAATAAATTATCTACGTTTGTGCAATACACCAATATACCTACTCTTGTAGTGGTATATTTCTCGTCATTGTACACTTTCAAGCAGGGAGCCACAATATTCCAATGCTTGAGTCTTGATGTTAATATTTCCGATTGTCTCCACGATAATCACAAGTCACGCACCAGATCAGCATGGTCTTCGTTAGTAACCAAATGCTTTTCCGACGAGTATGAGCTTGTGTTTAATGGAATATATTTCCCACCAAACTTTAGCAATGCATACTTTTCGGGGCATTAATGTTAAATCAATCGATTTTCTGTTAACACAAAAAAATTCTAGATTGTCGAAGTGTGCTTAGATATCCGCTTCGTCAATCGGTATCCAAATTAAGTAGGACAACATTTGTTCAACGGAGAATTAAATGGGCTCTCATAATAAACTTTAAGGGAAAATCGCATAGAATAAAATAGTTAAACCAGTGGTGGTCAAAGTATAAATTTCCAAAACAAAGTTGAAAATACCAGATCTGTAAGCCGCATTTCTCAGCCATCGCGTTAAATCAGTCAAACCATTGATAAAATATATATTTGATTGCTCTCGTCGCTATCGGATTTGACAAGGTTATAAACAATCCATGCGCGCGTTATATCTATTTAATTGAGGTCAAAATGCGGTTTTTGGGCCATAACTTCAGATTTTGGGGGTCCCCGAGGAAACCCAAGTATGAGAAAGTGCTAAACGCGACCTGCTCTAAAGCGTACGCTATGTCATTACCCAGGTTATTTCGCTCTGTAGCACTGTGTAATTTATTATTTGAACTACTCAAACCGATTTGCAAGACTGTCAATCTGTGCTACCCGTTCCTATACCCCCTTTTTCCATAGCCACGCTCACATGTGGCTATGTTTTTGCAGGAACACAGCGCTCATTTTTATGGCCTGACATGTTTTTTTTTTCGCTCTACTGTTTCTCCACCATCTATGTACCTCCATGTGTCTTATGTTCTTCCTCTTTACTTGAATTTTTTCCGTTATTTTTTCGTATTATTTTTTTGTACATTTTCAACTGTAATCACATCATTTTACATCATATTTCATACTTCATCTTGTTTCTGGAAATAGGAAGGGCTGCGTCAGCTGGGGATGTCGGCGACGACGATGAGGACGTTAGCCGGGGCCCTGTGGCATTTTTCTAACTCATTTTTTTTCTTTTTTGCGGCAACTAAGACAAGGCGGCGGCTGGGGTAGGTGGTGAACGCAATATATAAATAAATTGCAACCAGGAAATTACTTTAATCATTTTGACATAGTGACATCAAAAAAGTGCGGGAAATTAAAAGAAAATTCATCAGTGAGGCAAGCAAAATTATTTAATTAAACTAAAAACTGACACTTGAGCAATTTGCCTCAACCAATTTGACTGAATAGCCATTAAGTGAGGCAATGTTAACTCTACAGGCCATAAAACAAAAGAATAATGTAAAAAAAAGTAATATACAATAATTTTATTAACCCAGCATTGCTGAAAGTTTTGTCGACTTGAAGTTTTGCATAATTTCCAGTTGAATAGTCACAAAACAGTTCGAACAAAAGGGCACAAGTGCCTGAAGGGAACAGAGGCAAGCCTTCCATGAACAACGCTTAAAATTTATAAATATCAAGAGTGGGTAATGGCTGGAGCTGGTAAGTCGAATACAAATCTCAGCTTAATTTTGCATAATTAATGCAAAATGTCATCTTTGTGTATTTGTATTTTCAGGCCAATCCTTGAGATATGCAGGAGCCAGCCAGGGGCTGCACATGGCATATACAAACAGAAATTGATTTCGCCCGAGTCCTCACGGAAACGAACACACATTGGCAACAGTTTGGCACGCATTTGCCATGGCGGCAGGAAGCGGCCAAACAAGTTTCGAAATTGGGCCGCCATTGGCTGACAGCCTGACACCAAAGCGACAGCCGGCAAAAGCTGCGTGCCAGTCTCAGGTTTGTACAATGCCTAAACACAGTCGGGAGGAAAGGAAAACACAAGGCAATGGCATTAAAAACTCATCATCCCACCCACGTTTGTTCTGCGAAGCTGCTGCTGCGGGCTATGGTCCGGGAATTGCAAGTTGACTGACATTTCTAAATGCGGGGCGATAGTTTCGTTCGTTTGCTTGTGCTGTTTAACTGCTGGGCTCACACTTACAGGGTAAGGAATAAAGAATACTAAAGCAACAACTTCTGATTGCCAGGTGCTCGACAGGACAATGACCACCTGAAATAAAAGGTTTGTTGGCTTTCGAGGTGTTGACGTATGAGGGACAAATGCTTAATCTTAGAATTTTTATCAAAGCTTAGTACTCAGACAAACTAAGCCATGGAGAATGAGTAAATGATAGTGCCCAAAAAGATACTTATACACTAAGAAAAAAGGACCTCCCAAAACACAGCACAAGTGGACTCCTCTTTGGACTCCACAAAACAAGCCCTACGTTCACGGAAAAATCCCACTAAAAAGCTTTCTTACTAAAACTGGCACAAATCATAACCGAAGTGCGAACATCATGCATAACTCGAACTGGATTTTGCCGTCCTAGCGTGCCACATGCAAGGCAACACTTCAGCAAAGCTCTCAGCAACCAGAGCTTTGCCTTCTTTAATGCTATTCGCCGCAACGTTTCGAGTGAGATCGATAGTTGAGAAGCCGCCTCTTGCGATAAAGTAGCAGCGAGGTTCTGAGTTCGATCCCTAGAGAAAAGAAGATGAAGCTAAAAAATACGAAAAAAAAGAAATCAGAGACGAAACTAATTTAACAAAGAACTTTAAATTAATATTTACATTTGAAATACAACTAAATTTTTATTCAGCGTTTATGTGGCGAGCACAAAATGTTCTTAAAACAAGCTCAAGCCCTTCATAAAGTGAGCACAAAATGTTTAAAATATGACACCCGCTGTATACGGTTCAAGAAAAAGCGAGATTACTCTACTTTTGTCACTACGATTGGGCTTGATTCGGTAGATTTAGAACGAATTTTTTTGTAGTGTAGTGCCCAAAAAGATACTTTATAGTGTCAGTAGGAAATCACAGTGGGTAGAGCGACACGGACATATTCCCAATATCCAGAGAGCGTAACTGAGAGCGAACGGCTGACTAATTTCTGACAGAAGCGTTGTCGACTGTTCAATTTTTAAGTCTAGATATTCTAGTCTATTACTAACCCCCCTACGCTAGCCGAATTGACAGCTAATTCCGATGGGGGGTAGCCATTTCCCTGTGTCCGTCTGTATGAACTCACTGATCTCAGAGATGGTAAGAGATAGAGGTTTGACATGTATGGGACATATATTTCTTATTGTTGCAGGCAGATCAAGTTTATTTTAAATTTTTGGAAAAACAAACGGCCTATCTCCCACTGTTTGGAAGATAGATGGTTTATACCCTCTAGTGATAGTTAGTAATTGGCATTATATATCGATTTGCCGAAGAAATTATAAAGATCGGATAAACGATACTCAAGTAATGACCAAAAGTCAGTCAAGCAAGCCAGACACTGACCGCGCGTTAGGGAAGGTGCACGGGTTGTCGTGCTACTGCTGCATGCTATTCAGGACGAATAGCGCAACCAGAGCTGCCACAGTACTCGCCTTCGAGAGACCATGTGAATGAACGAATGATCTTAGAAACATGTGGTATGTCTGGGATGAATGTCCGGGGGTGATCATCTATAGGAATTGCTCAAGTTTCAATATGGAGGAAACCCTGTACGACACTCGCTGTGAAACTGATGAATCCGTAGTACTGAGCATGTGCACCGAATACAGATTTGCGTAGTTGCGTCGCAGTAGGAGTAGGCGTCGATAAGCTAGTTCGCCCAATCAAGGTTGAGGTTGCAGAGTCAATAGTACTGGGTAGTGTACCCCGAGTAGAGACTTGCGTTTGCCACGCGTTGTGGACTTCGTTTGCCACTTTTTTTTTGTTGTGGAGCAGGTATGGGGATCATTTTGCATGAGCACCGGCGATGATGAAATATTCAGCTGCACGACGTACTTTCATAAGTATTAACGATTGTTTGGCATGCTACGTACAATGTAAGATCTGAAAAATTGGTCGGATGCTAAACAAACGTGAGATCGGTTAGATTTACATAGGTGCAGAGTCGGCTGCGTGCATTGTGAAATCGGCGGGATTGGTAAATGATTGACCAATGTTGCGATTGTGAACGTGCAGTTACAAGGCCGGCTAGGTAAAGGGCTGGCTGGGCGAGGAATGTTTTTCACACATCGACAGCCTGTCGTGGAAGGCATTGGCTGCTGCAGAAAGCGTACGGATGGACTTGCAGATCCGGATACATGCAATCACGGGGCGACAGACAGGCAATTCGGTGGGCAGCATGCGTGGGCAGCTGTCGTGTTCCTGTATGAAAGTTCTAGCAGATTCAGCGATGTACATATAGGCACAAATGCGACCGCGCCACATGCGTTGGTGTGGGTGACTGCTAGATGCTGTCTGTGTGTGTATGTTTCCAGGCGTATGCATGTGTGCGTATGCAGCGCCGCACTCTTCGCTAAGGATCTTGGTTGCCCGTGTCAAAAGTCTATGGCAGGCAGATGTGGGCCCCGAAGAACACATATGTAAGTCCATGATCGATGAACGAATGAGCCGCCGAATCGCATTTTGTGTGTGTGAATGAGCCAAAATGCGTTTGACTGTAGCTGCAGACGGCGTCAGCATGTACATATGTGTATGTTTGCTGGCATGTGAGTGTGTACCTTGGACGTTTACCGATTAGACTATCGGGTATGTTCCACATTTCGACGGCGAAATCCTACAACTTTACATATAAAGTGACAAATACATCTTTGGTTTTGGTCACTAGATATCGTTTAGAAAGTTTGACGGTTTAAAATCGACTGCTCAAAGCCAAACGGATCAAAATCAGCAAATAATTATAATTTTTTTTTTGACCTGATCTAGTTATCGCAGATATATTTGTCACATCACTTATAAACTTAATCAATTTGAATTTGAAGTTCACAAGCTCATACGCAAAATACTATTCAGCAATATCAATTCGAGACCTGTCCGATAACCAAACCTGAGAAATCAAGTTTTTAAAAAATCCTTTTTTTCATTTTTCCGTTTATGACGATTTTTGAAATTCTTTATAAAATTAACAAAAAAAATTTTTTGCGAAGCCGTAAATCACGTTTTGGTGGGAGTGTCGAGATCTAATTTCGGATTTTTTTATTTAAATCAAAAATGGTCAATTTTAAAAACGTTTGGTTTCAAAAAAAATGACCCATATATGAAACCTTGTTCAATTTTCAATCAAACAAAACTGAATTGCAAATATTGAGCGGTTCAAAAGTTACAGAATTTGGTCCGTCGCCGTCGATTCTTTGATTTTTTCAACTCACTGTAAACAACACAAATAGCGTTAGTACATCAAAACGCTGTGAGACCGTTTACGCAAAAAAATGCCAAGCTCTATTTTGGAATTACCTTATTTAAAATATTGACATTAGTGTTACCAGTTCCATATAAATAGTACTATACGTATTACCAACTGCTCAAAGTTTGCTGCTATGCCTTTCTGTGGTTATTTCAAAAACTTTATATTGTTTCCTCAAACAAATCAGCTTACTTCATTTATATATTTAGCAGATTGGGCAAAGAAATGTATAATAAATTTACAGTTTGTGGCTAACTTTGTTTGCATAATGTGTTCCAATTTGGTTTTCGTGTGGGACCTTGCCTTTTATCAAAAGTGGGAGAAACTAAAAAACCTTGTAGTGGTCGCAGCAAAAAATATTTGAATTTTGCGCGCATTACAGTTTTAGAGGCACTCCAAGGTTGCCTGCCAACGATAAAAGTCATTGCGACTGCGCGTAAAGCTTTACTTTGACATTAAGCGCAGATACCTTTACTGAAAACCCTTTTCTTCCGCCTGCATTGGCAGCTATAAAAGGTTTGACTGCCCTCATATTCGCCTCTTTGATATTAAACGTGTCACCACGCACAAGCTGATAGTTGTCTCCTCCCTCAATTGCAAGGTCGAAAGACAAGTTTAATCCATCTACCAAACGAACAATTCTACTGAAACTCTGAATCAAACTACGAGGACGAAAATAGATGAACCCGAACTAGTTTCGATCCTAAGCATTTGGTTCGGCTCAAAAACAAAAAATGTCTTCGTTTTGTTATTTTCTCCTTTTCGCACTCCCAATGGTTATTAACATACATACATATGTATATGTACGTACGTACATATACATTAAACAAATGCAAAACAATTTAAATACGTGAAGAATCAGAGCGTGCTATTGTATGTAGTCCTTTTTTGCCTACCTATGTATGTACATATGTACATAAGTGTACATTCATACGTATGCGTAATTTATATTACATTCACATAGACCACAATACTTCCAGTCAGAGATATTAATTTGTAATATACTACAAATTCAATGTAAACACCTATGAACACTGCACAATGTATTAAACGTTTTATTTTTCATCTTATACATTTACATATGCGCCAATCTAACCAACTCGGTGCCTGCTATTGCAGTAACGTGTCAGCCGAATTTTCCAGCAACGAAAGTACACACATTCATACAAACAGAAGTTTGTGCCACACGCAGCGTTGCCAATTTAGCTATTTTTCCCACCAGAAATACACAGAGAAAAAAAAATTGGCTGCACGACGCGTGTAGAAACGTCCATGCTAAACGAAACGTATTGCGGCCTGCTAAATTGCATACGCTATATGTAGAATGCAGAAAGCTACACGTGGCGTGTAGAAATTAAAACACTAAACGCCGCGTGTAGAAAAGCTAAATGCTGCCTGCGCAAAAGCAAAGTCAACACGACATTAGAAAATCAGCTTATTTCAAAATAACTTCTACATTTTTCATGCAGCAATCTGAATACCACACGAACGCTTAGGTTTTCTAGATTAACGTTTGGATATTTAAATCCTACATGCGCGTGTGGAAATTCTAAATGAAAAATCAGTACTGAATTCTTAAATTTTTCATTTAGATACCTGCTCTCCACACGCGACATGTAGGTTTTCTACATAACGTTTAGAATTTCAAAGCCAGAAAGATACATGTTGGAAATCTACACGAATAGTGTGCAAATTTCAGTCCCGTATATAAATGATCAGAGCACTGATCTCGAACTTAAGAATTACACGAAAGCAACAACTGGTTTGTGTTTTCAATACAAGTACATCTTACTCAACACAAGTAACACATTAGATGCGTTGCTTTTCACGAGCGGCGTAGCTCAGCCGTCTAAGGCGTCGTTCCAACAATGTTTTTTAGTCCAAGGGTCCCGAGTTCAAATCACCTCCCCAGAGTGAGCAAAAAAAAAATATATATAAATTTTGTTTAATGTAATATTTTTCAGAACCTCTTCTGCTCTGAGATGATGCATAGTGAAATAATTGAGCCTACAAGATAGCAGCAGCGCGCGCATATAAACAATAAATAAATAAAAAGTGCACAGTCACACAGAGTATATTAAGTTTGTGCAAGAGTATGTAACAGGGAGAAGGAATCATTTCAGACCCTAGAAAGTATATATATTCTTGATCCGCATTAACAGCCGAGTCGACATAGCCATGTCCGTCTGTCCGTCCGTCCGTATGAACGAAGAGATCTCAGAGATGATAAGAGATAGAGGTTTGACATGTATGGGACATATGTTTCTTATACTTGCAGGCAGATCAAGATTATTTTCAATTTTTGATACGCACCCTCCCGCCCCCGCAATTTGGAAAAAACGTGTATCTTCCACAGTTTTGATGATAGATTCGATCGTACCTTCTAGAGATATATAGTAATCAAAATTATTTATCGATTTGCTGAAGGAATGATAAAGATCGGATAAATGATACTCAAGTTAGAAGAAAACGAGAAGGCCAAACTAACTTCGTCTGTGCCGAAGTTTTTATACCCTTGCAAATGCTGTTTTTGAAATTTCAGAGTTTAAGAACGCTTACATAAAAATCAAAAATTTTTCTAATTAAAACCCATTTTCCGACAGATAAACATCTGATTTCGACCAAATTTCGCGAATCTTTTTGAACACATATCAAATTAACAATCGTTGATTTTAAAAACGATAAAATTTAAAAGAAAAAAGTTATTCTCACTAAGACTCATTTTCCGACCGATCGGTCCTATGGCAGCCTTTAGATATATTCTTCCGATTTCGACCAAATTTCGCGAATATATTTGAAAGCATACAGAATTAGTAATCAGACGCTAACATTAAAAACAAAACAAATTTCTTACTAAGAACTATTTTCGACCGATCGGTCCTATGGCAACCATAAGATATAGTCACCCGATGTCGATCAACTTTTTCCAATTAGTTTGAAAGCGAGTAATATTAAGAATCACCGACCTTAAGAACGATTTAATTGAAAACAAAAAGTTATTTTCCCTAAGACCCATTTTCCGACCGATCGGTCCTAAGGCAGCTATAAGATATAGTCATCCGATCTTGACCAAAATTTGCAAATCTGTCTGAAAGCCTATTATATTAATAATGGCCGGATGGATGGTTCCTATGGCAGCTGTAAGATATAGTCATCTGATCCGGTCGGTTCCGACATATTAGCAGCGTGCAGTAAAAAGAAGACTCTGTGCAACATTTCAGCTCGATAGCTTTAAAACTGAGAGACTAGTTTGCGTAGAAACAGACGGACAGACAGACAGACAGTCAGACGGACAGACAGACGGACGGACAAAGCTCAATCGACTCAGCTCGTCGCCCTGAACAAGAATATATATAGTTTATGGGGTCGGAAATTAATATTTCTATGCGTTGCAAACTTCTGGGCAAAATTATAATACCCTTTGCAAGGGTATAAAAACGGCCAGTTAACACCTACCACCCCACCACGCATAACCACAGCTTTCCATTGAACACAAGCAATCTTAGTGACGCGTTGTACGTTGTGTGTTAACTGGCCGTTTGACTCGTGACCAAATGCGAGCTGCGACATTAAGGGTGCAGAGTATGTTATAGTCGGGCTTGACCGACTTTCTTTCTTGTTTATCTAAAAGGAGTATGTTAATATTGAAAACCAGTTAATATTCGAAATCTGAAAAAAGAAAATGTTTGGGGCTTATGCCAAAAAAAGGTCTAAAAAAACCACTGTGCAACGGTAAATTTTATTCTCCAAAAATATATTCATTCAGATCTGATGTCTTTAATGTGTAAGCTGTTTTCAAATATATAGTAAAATGGAAAAATATCCAAGGCCGATTTCCAGAACGCACAAAAATAAAATTGTATGTCGAACTTCACATGAATAGAAACTCTTTTGAACCGTTTTAAAATCTGAATGCTATTGCACAGCAGTCCTTTTTGAATGAAGTATTGTGCCGAAATAAAACATTTGTATATCATCTGGCAACCAGCCTATACTTGATAAAAAGAACGAAGACTCGGAATATTCCATGTTGGTTCGATATGGAACAAGCAATTGCCGTGGCCGATTGATACGATATAGCCATGTCCGTCTGTCTTTCTGTCCGTCTGTATGAACGCACAGATCTCAGAGACGGTAAGAGATAGAGGTTTGACATGTAAAGGGCATATATTTCTTATACTTGCAGGCAGATCAAGATTATTTTCAATTCTTGGCACGCCAACTCCCGCCTGCGCAATTCGGAAAAAACATCATATCTCTTACAGTTTTGATGATAGACGTTGCTTCTAGAGATATCTAGTAATCAAAATTGTTTATCGATTTGCTGAAGGAATGATAAAGATCTTATGAGGGTGCAGATATAAACTAAAAACAGAAATGAGATAATCCCACTTGTGCACTTTAATGGTCCGCAGTGTAAGCAGAGCTTTCACTCAATGTCCCAGCTAATTACGTTCAAGGCCCAGGGCCGTTTGAAGGTCAAGCTAATGCAGCTGAATAGCTTCCAAAAGCTTCGTTCCCTCGTGGTTGCCCGAAAAAAAAAAGTTCTAAGCAGCACTCACTTGCTATCAAAACCTAACAGCGCGCAGACGCATCGGTCTTTGTATTAATTTTTTTTGATCAACCACGTTTTTGGATTTTATATACATATATAAGCCCTCGTGGCTTCATCTTTGGTGATCAACAAGATCCCCAAGTGTTTCACCACCCCTGCAATTGAATAATAAATAAGTGCAGCTACAAGGTGACACAAGCAACAAAGTGTTCTGAGACGGCCAGTGGTACGTTTATACATACAAGTGAGAGTTAATGTTAAACCCAAAAATTTTTCTCCAGAGCCTTCTACGGGTCTCGGTAAATGTGCGGGCCACCCACGACTTGCCATAGCTACTGGCAGCAGAATTGGGTTGGTTGATAGCCTTTACTTGGCGTCCGCGACAGCCTTGGTCTCCAACTTTGGCAGACGTCTTCCACACGCAGCGATTATATAACCTAAACACCTGTAGTGGTTTGCCTGCGACCTCAGTTGGTACCCTCGCTGCTGCTGCAGCGCTGACACCCCCATCTGTAACGCAACTCAAGTACTCGGCCACATATCGTGGCGCAAAACTCCCCCATTGGGCCTGCCAAGAGCTCCATCAGCTCTTATTAACATTGTGCCATTCCTTCCTAATGGCTTGGATAAGTAGATAACTAAAGCTAAAGTTTTTTATTCCTTGTAATGCCCTTTATCAACGCCTACTAATTATTGCCTTTGCTTTTGATTAGGGTATCATGATTAGGGAGATCATCCGAGACGATATCTATTACATATATATTTATGCTAATCATCACTCCCACAACAAACCAATTTAGCAAGCTGCGATCGCCTACGTCATCAGGCCTGCTGACATCGGTGGACTCAAGCGTAAGTACGGCATAGCCGTAAAGAAATTGGGAGTTCTAAAATTAGAACTGATACATATGTATGTATTGGATATTGTTGTTTTGCATCGATTACTTCTCCCTTGTCTTCAGTTTCGTAAACACTGACTGGATAATCAGTTGTAGTATTTAATGCGTTGATAACGGGCAAACATAAGAAGTCCACATCTTCAGATAGCTACCCATTTAATGTTTTGATCCGGCCTTTCGCCTCAGCTGAATGCACCTTCGCATTGCTGTTTACCTATTGTATATTATCGTCTTAGAATTATACATTAATTATTGTATAGCGGTCGCCTTAAGCGCGTAAAATGAATTGCACTCCTAGTACTAACTATTTTGAATATTATATGAAGTGAAACATGAATTAATATTTTTCTACTTGGGGCACCAATGATCTGATCGCCGCTTCAACTATCACAAAAGGGTAAAAGCCCCAACTACAGGCTTTTACAGGCAGGGTGGGTAAAGAGAGAAGGACACAAGACCTCGTCCTTCGCGATAGTACACTAGCTCCCTGAATGTGGTTTTTCCCCCAATGTCAATACCTTTAGCTCTGTCAACTCTTTAGTAAGGTGACGCTTGCGTTGCTCCAGAAGCAAAAACCCACGCCCAGGCCCTGAGCACAGCCGCCAAGCTTAGACAGAGCTGCTTCTGAGCCGTAAACCAGCTTGATCGCGTTCGTCACATACTAAATGGCGCCCAACATGCGGGGCTCCCGCAGAGACAATTATTAGGTTGTAATTGTCTGCCCGTGCTTCCCAAAATACCCGTCCATCCTTATATCCCATAACCATTTACATCCACATCTTTAAAGTAGACAGTACAATATAAATTGAAGATCTTGGAATTGCTGGTATATGCGGCGCAGTTGCAACCAGACCAGACCACAATTTATATTGACATATCAAAGCTATTATATCAAATGAGTAGTTTTGGCAGTATACCGCAAGCTATTTTCATTATTTATTTTAATACGGAATTGATAGTCTTGAATTCCATTATGATTCTATACCTTTTAAGATATAACGTCAATGCTTGTGGCTAAATTTGGCTTTATGGAATTGAGAATTGTTCTGATTGGATTACTTTGATCAGATCCTCTTTCATACAAGACAGAAAATTCAATCTTAAATTTGTTTTGTTAGTTTCAGCTTATAAAAGCAATGTGTACTACTCGTCGGAAATAAAAATTGAAGCGGTGAATCGATCAAAGGTTAAGACCCCCAAAATTAAGTATTTGAACTATAAATCTATCTTATTTTGCCTAATCTATCTAGTTAATATTATCGTTACTTCATAAATTCTGAACAATTATTATGGCTGTCAGACGTAGTCAAGAAAATCTCAATTTAAGAGAGCAATCAGGGACGTGCATCATATGCCAAGACGCAACTGCACCAGATTCAATTTGCACGGAGACCCCATGCAAACACAAATTTCACAAAGAATGTCTCGAAGTTTGGTTACAATCCAACACAACTTGTCCAACATGCCGACAGCCATGTCCAATAACGGCTAACGCTGAGCAGCGCGAAAGCTTAACTATGACCCACAGTGTCCAGCCTCCAAGATCTAATCGGGGCGCGGCTAATTCCTCCACGTCAAGAGGTCGCCCTAACACCAGAGCCGGTAACCGTAATGCTCCAGCTCCTAGTTCCCAACGATCTAGTGCAGAGCAACACAGTGCTCCTAACCGGAACAATAGTGCGGACATTGTGGAAACTCCAAATAATAGGCTCAGCGAACAACGTGTGGTTACTTTGATTACCGCCTCCTTAGAGAATTTTCGATCCACTATGGCCACAGCTATGGCTGAGCAGATTTCTACAGCAATGCGAAATCTTCAACTAGCTCCACCACGCCTAGAGGCGCGAGAGGAGATTCAATTGGAGTGGGAAAATGAAATCCCAGAAGTTCTAGGGTCAGAGCGTAGTGAGCCATTTGGAAATAGGCAGCATATTCCAAATGTATTCCCTTTGAGAAGAGATGAAAGCTCAATAGAGCGACCTGATAAAGTATCCAGTGTGATTTCTAACTGGCATCTTAAATTCAGTGGCACACCAAATGATATCCCTATTGATGAATTTATTTATAGAGTAAATTGTTTAACAACCAGATGCCTGGGCGGCGATTTTGATACTTTGTATCATTTTGCAAATTTGCTGTTTTCTGGTTCTGCCTTAACATTTTATTGGCGCTTCCATCGAAACGAATCCCACAAAACTTGGTATCATCTTTGCACACGATTATGTGAAAGATACCAAAGTGATCGTTCGGATGAAGATATTAAAGACTCAATGCGCAGGCGAAAGCAGAGAGCAAATGAATCCTTTGACGATTTCCTTGACGCGATGTTATCGATAGCAGACATGTTGAGAGTAAGGCCTTCCAGTGGCGAACTGGTTGCATACGTCAAACGAAACCTTAAGCCTGAACTGAGGCACGAGCTATTGCATGTGGACATACCAAATGTTGCCACTTTGCGTCGCGAGTGCCATAAACACGAAGATTTTTATAATAATGCTTATGCCAAGCCAATTTCTAAGCCGTTTCAGCCAAGGCGCATGGTACAAGAAATATATGCCGAGGACGCCGAAGAGCAATTACTTAGGCAAGACGAGGACGAGGTCGAGATTAATGCGATCCGTTCTGCGGAAAGGACAAAATGCTGGAATTGCGATGAAATTGGTCACCGCTATCAGGTTTGCCTCCTACCGCGGCGCATTTTCTGTTATGGTTGCGGTCTGCTTGACATGTACAAGCCCAATTGCCCTAACTGCAAACAAGCGCCGGAAAACTCTCAGCAGGGTATCCGCCCCAAACCGAAAGCGGATATCCGCAAACCGAACCAAAACTAACCTTGTCCGCTGCTTCTGATTCTAAGGAAGTCTCGGATAGCCTTATCAACCCAATAGAGAGTATTAAAAAAACAGATTTCCAACCTTATCATATTCGACTAGAAAACTATTTAAAACGTAAATCAGAAATTTTTAATGCCGCTGCTGATTCGGTGCATACTGCCCGTTCAACAATGCGTATGAAAAATTTTTGGAAGCAGCGAGATGCTTCAAAGACAGTGACAATTTTAAGTATTGTTCAAAAAGGTCCTGATATACGTCCGTTTACCAAAATCGAGATTCTTGGTCAACAATATCTAGCCCTCTTAGATAGTGGGGCTAATAAAAGTGTCATTGGAGGAGAGTTAGCAACACGGATATTAAAATCGAGTGTTAATATCAAAAAGTCTTACGGAGCTGTACGAACAGCCGATGGACAAAAGCAACAAGTTGCTGGAACACTCGTCATTCCAATTGCTTTCAATTCGATTCATAAGGACTTTAAATTTTTAATTGTAAAATCAATAGCGCAAGATGTGATTTGCGGTATAGATTTTTGGCACTGTTTTGGTATTTCCCTCAGTTTAGTTTGCTCAGTTAACGAAATAAATGTTAACGCTGACCAATCTGACAAACTACAGCTTAATTCTGTACAACAAACTAAGCTACAATCGGTCATTGATCATTTTCCATCTTGCGAGAGAGATGGACTTGGCAAGACAAACTTAATCGAACATTCAATCGACACTGGGGATGCTAAGCCAATCAAGCAAAGGCATTACCCAATCTCGCCCGCAATAGAAAATCGATTATGTGCCGAGATCGATAGAATGCTGAGCTTAGGTGTTATTGAGGAAGCACCCAACTCTGCTTGGTCTTCGCCATCAGTGCTGATAGTAAAGCCTGGAAAGGATCGTTTTTGCCTCGATTCACGTAGGGTGAACGAGGTCACCAAAAAAGACGCCTATCCCATGCCGAGTTTGGAAGGATTGCTAAGTAGATTACCTCCTGTTCACTGCATATCTAAAATAGATCTAAAAGACGCCTTCTGGCAAATCTGTTTAGATGCACAATCCCGTCCAAAAACGGCCTTCACCATACCGAACCGACCACTCTATCAATTCACTCGGATGCCATTCGGCCTATGTAACTCTCCGCACACCATGTGTCGCCTAATGGATCTAGTTATTCCGTATGAATTGAAATCACACGTTTTTGTGTATTTAGATGACTTGTTAGTCATGTCATCAAATTTGGAAGATCATCTTGTCCATCTGTCAGAAGTTGCTACTCGATTGCGAAAAGCAGGGCTCACTATAAATGTGCGCAAAAGCCAGTTTGGTCTCACTAGAGTCGAATACTTGGGCCATGTGGTGGGTGAGGGCACTCTGCAAGTAAACCCTGATAAAGTTCGAGCAGTGGCAGAATTCCCGGTACCAAAAACACGGCGCCAGCTGAGACGATTCCTCGGCATGACCGGCTGGTATCAGCGGTTCATTCCACAGTACTCAAGCATTACGTTTGCGCTAACAGAAATGCTGCGCGGCAAAGACTATGAGTGGAATGATTCAGCTCAACAGGCGTTTAACGAAATTAAAAATAGGCTTTGTTCCGCTCCCTTTTTGCGCCATCCCAATTATGATAAGCCGTTTATTGTGCAGTGCGATGCCTCGATAAATGGCATAGGTGCGCTATTAGCCCAAGTAGATGACGCCGGAGACGAGCGCCCAATAGCGTATATGTCTAAAAAGCTCAATAAGGCACAACGAAATTATTCCACCACAGAACTTGAGTGTCTTGCGGTAGTGCTAGCGCTAAAAAGGTTTAGAATGTACATAGAAGGACAGGCCTTCAAAGTAGTGACGGATCACGCCAGCCTGAAGTGGCTGATGAGTCAAAAAGACCTAAGTGGCAGATTAGCCAGATGGGCGATCAAAATACAAGGCTTCAATTTTGAGATTGAACATCGTAAGGGCAGCCAAAATGTAGTGGCTGACGCGTTGTCTCGTGCGTTTGAAGAAGAGATAGCCTCTGTAGCAGTAGATGTTTATCCTGAGATTGACATTAATTCTGAAGCCTTCGATTCGGAACAGTATGTTCAGCTAAAGGATGACCTGCTTAAATCAAATTCGCCAGATTTTCAAATCGTGGATAAGTATATTTATTATCGAGCCTGCACCTCAGCTGATAGCCTTGAAGACGCTTCCAGTAGTTGGAAATTAATGGTTCCCACTCAGCTGCGTAATCAAGTGATTGCAGCTGCACACAACCAGCCAAGTTCGGGGCACTGTGGTGCTGCCAAGTGTCTCGAGCGTATCCGCCGACACTTCTATTGGCCAAATATGGTTGTGGAGGTACGCGAGTATATCCGAAAATGCGAGATTTGCCAAACAACCAAACATCCCACACGCACCCTTAAGCCACCTATGGGTTCTCAATCGTTCAGCGAGAGGCCCTTTCAAAAACTTTATGTGGATTTTATTGGTCCATTTCCACGAACCAAACAGGGAAACGTAGGGATATTTATCATACTGGATCATTTTTCGAAATTTTCGTTTCTCAAACCTGTTAAGCGTTTCACATCGAAAATTATTGTTGAGCTGCTGAGAGACAATATTTTTAAATGCTTTGGAGTGCCAGAGACTCTAATTAGTGATAATGGTACACAATTTAAGAGTCATGATTTTTCTGAATTTTTATCCACGTATGCTGTCACTCATATGTTCACAGGAGCATATTCTCCTCAGTCTAACGCTGCAGAACGCGTTAACCGATCAATCAATGCTGCTCTGAGGGCATATGTGCGTTCAGATCAGCGCAACTGGGATTTGTTTATAAGCAGCATAAATTGTTCGTTAAGGAATACAGTGCATCAGTCAATTGGAATTGCGCCATTACTCGCTGTTTTTGGACAGCACATGATAACGCATGGTAGTGATTATAAGGTCTTAAGAAATTTAGATATGCTTACTGATAGCTCATCCAGGCTCTCAAGAGCAGACGAGTTTCCAATGATTCGATCGGCTATGGCAAATCACATAAAAAAGGCGTATAAAACAAACCAAAAGACATATGATTTGCGCACTCGCCCAAGAACCTTTAAAATTGGACAAGAAGTGGTAAAACGTAACTTTTCATTGAGTAATCAAGCTGCAAATTTCAACGCTAAGCTGGCACCAGTTGGTGCGAAGGCGCGCGTCAAGCAAAAATTAGGCAATTCGTTGTACTTGCTGGAAAATGCCACCGGAAAGGAAATTGGAGTTTTCCACGCAAAGGATATTTGGGAATTTAAGTCATAACACCCGTTTTCAGCTCTTATCATTAGTCTGGTAGCCTATGATTAAATCTGATGGTATGAGGGTGCAGATATAAACTAAAAACAGAAATGAGATAATCCCACTTGTACACTTTAATGGTCCGCAGTGTAAGCAGAGCTTTCACTCAACGTCCCAGCTAATTATGTTCAAGGCCCAGGGCCGTTTGAAGGTCAAGCTAATGCAGCTGAATAGCTTCCAAAAGCTTCGTTCCCTCGTGGTTGCCCGAAAAAAAAAAGTTCTAAGCAGCACTCACTTGCTATCAAAACCTAACAGCGCGCAGACGCATCGGTCTTTGTATTAATTTTTTTTGATCAACCACGTTTTTGGATTTTATATACATATATAAGCCCTCGTGGCTTCATCTTTGGTGATCAACAAGATCCCCAAGTGTTTCACCACCCCTGCAATTGAATAAATAATAAGTGCAGCTACAAGGTGACACAAGCAACAAAGTGTTCTGAGACGGCCAGTGGTACGTTTATACATACAAGTGAGAGTTAATGTTAAACCCAAAAATTTTTCTCCAGAGCCTTCTACGGGTCTCGGTAAATGTGCGGGCCACCCACGACTTGCCATAGCTACTGGCAGCAGAATTGGGTTGGTTGCTAGCCTTTACTTGGCGTCCGCGACAGCCTTGGTCTCCAACTTTGGCAGACGTCTTCCACACGCAGCGATTATATAACCTAAACACCTGTAGTGGTTTGCCTGCGACCTCAGTTGGTACCCTCGCTGCTGCTGCAGCGCTGACACCCCCATCTGTAACGCAACTCAAGTACTCGGCCACATATCGTGGCGCAAAACTCCCCCATTGGGCCTGCCAAGAGCTCCATCAGCTCTTATTAACATTGTGCCATTCCTTCCTAATGGCTTGGATAAGTAGATAACTAAAGCTAAAGTTTTTTATTCCTTGTAATGCCCTTTATCAACGCCTACTAATTATTGCCTTTGCTTTTGATTAGGGTATCATGATTAGGGAGATCATCCGAGACGATATCTATTACATATATATTTATGCTAATCATCACTCCCACAACAAACCAATTTAGCAAGCTGCGATCGCCTACGTCATCAGGCCTGCTGACATCGGTGGACTCAAGCGTAAGTACGGCATAGCCGTAAAGAAATTGGGAGTTCTAAAATTAGAACTGATACATATGTATGTATTGGATATTGTTGTTTTGCATCGATTACTTCTCCCTTGTCTTCAGTTTCGTAAACACTGACTGGATAATCAGTTGTAGTATTTAATGCGTTGATAACGGGCAAACATAAGAAGTCCACATCTTCAGATAGCTACCCATTTAATGTTTTGATCCGGCCTTTCGCCTCAGCTGAATGCACCTTCGCATTGCTGTTTACCTATTGTATATTATCGTCTTAGAATTATACATTAATTATTGTATAGCGGTCGCCTTAAGCGCGTAAAATGAATTGCACTCCTAGTACTAACTATTTTGAATATTATATGAAGTGAAACATGAATTAATATTTTTCTACTTGGGGCACCAATGATCTGATCGCCGCTTCAACTATCACAAAAGGGTAAAAGCCCCAACTACAGGCTTTTACAGGCAGGGTGGGTAAAGAGAGAAGGACACAAGACCTCGTCCTTCGCGATAGTACACTAGCTCCCTGAATGTGGTTTTTCCCCCAATGTCAATACCTTTAGCTCTGTCAACTCTTTAGTAAGGTGACGCTTGCGTTGCTCCAGAAGCAAAAACCCACGCCCAGGCCCTGAGCACAGCCGCCAAGCTTAGACAGAGCTGCTTCTGAGCCGTAAACCAGCTTGATCGCGTTCGTCACAATCTGATGAACGATACAAAAGTTAGGAGCAAAAAAACGGCCAGTTAACACTCAAATAACACTCAAAACGCTGCATGCAAAAAAGCCACACGCCACGTGTTGAAATGAGAAATCTAAACGCGGCATGCAGAAAAGCTACGCAAAAGTAATGGGTTGAAAATCCGGGTCAAACCGTGTAGAAATCCTACATTTTCGCTAGCCTGCAATTCTAGCTAATGATTTGACATTGTTTAGCTATTTTAAATAAATCTCTGGTAAGTTTTAGCATTTTTAACAGTCGATATTTGGTGGGAAAAATAACTAAATTGGCAACAGTAAGAGGAATCGAAACAGAAAGAGACAGAAAACACAGAACAAAAAAATACGCGCATTTCATTTCGTTGGAGAAATTTTGACTGAGAAGGTGTGAGGCAAAGACGACAATTTTAATATTTACGAAATTTACATACAATGTAAGCACTGATAAATCAGAATGTCACGAATGCAAACTAAATATGAACGCACCAAATTTAATGCGGCACCTTCAAAAGACATAAAGCCATTTTCGATCAAATCATTTCGAAAAAAAGTTCCAAGTGTGGCGAATAAACACCAATCGATGCTCCATATTGTGAGTGTAAGACTGATTAAAGTGCATACGAGAAAGCGTAATCAATGTTTTGCAGAATCGGTAAGTTTGGAAAAAATATGTCTGTACATGTCTACATTCATGCACACAAACATGGTTAGCTTAATATTTTTATGTATGAATGCAACCTTGGCCGTCCATTTGCGGCATACAAACACATGTATATACATAGTATATTACATATTTAACATATGTATTTTGTGATTTATTTGAATAACAATCAATTAATTGCCAATAAATATAGCATATTTTCTGTATTATTTCGAAGTGTATCGGTCATCTAGACTACTCGATAATTGGCATAAATGTCCGAATTTTTTTATTTATAATTATATAATAATTATTATTTATTATTATTATTATTATTATTATATATAATTATAATTTTATTATAATCGACGTCTTATGGACATCGAATACAACCGTCGTCAAATTCAGCCGAACTTGACCTGATATTTTATTTGCCCAGAAAAATTTTGTATTAAGCTTTTGGTGTAGGCTCACATTAAGTAATGTACAGATTATATAAAATGTGGAAATGAATTCTTATTATGGAAAGCTTATGATTCAATTTAAAGGAAATTTTTGAGAATTATGTTCAAAGAAAAGTTCATAGAATTCAAATTAGAAGAAAATTTATTGAATTAAATTAATGTTAGACGAATGAGAATTTATATAACTAAATTAAAGGCACATTTAAGGAATAACATTAAAAAAAATTTATTTAATTTATTTATATTCTTCTAAAGTTTCGTTTCGATTTTTGAATTAAACCATGTTGCAGATAAATATTAGAAAAATATTAGAAAAATTTTATTAAAATGAATTAATCTTTTCGTGGGTTCCTGTTGACATGGTGACATGTTTTTTTTGGGATTCGCAGAAACAGCCCGATTGCGAATCATTGGTTGGGAGGGTAAAGAACGCGAGTGTCAAACAACACCCTAGACCTCGCATCTAGGGAGAAGTTTTCGCAATGTTGGAAAGTCCGCTGTTATTTTTTTGAATTCGGAAATGTCTTTGGCCGTGATTTGTTTTTCTTGGGAGTTAAGCTTCCTCGAATAGTTTCAGAAGGAACTCTATAATAATAAAATTATGTACTTCGAGTCTTAGGCATAGCAAAACCAATCCCACTCCTGTCATGAGCTATGGTTGAAAGGGTCCCGCTCCGCTGTGTCAGAGTATTTTGCGCGTCCAAGAGACGTATCAGCTGGCACAACCTTCGCTTAGTTTCTTCTCACCCAATTAGAAGATTTCTGCAACATTGTAAAGTGACTGTTAAGCACGCAGATCTATCCAGAGATTAAGTGTATGATGAACAAAGCCATAATGGCATATCCACTGGCAGTGTTGGTGGCGACGGCAGAGTGACGACAGTACATCTCAGCGCAAGGACAGTACTGGGAAACATAAATTCCATGAGAGTTAACGGTTTTGAAACAAGATTTACATGATGCTGTACCGCCGATTGGCTGTATTAGTCTACAT
Source organism: Lordiphosa magnipectinata (assembly GCA_037044535.1). Lineage (NCBI taxonomy): Eukaryota > Metazoa > Arthropoda > Insecta > Diptera > Drosophilidae > Lordiphosa > Lordiphosa magnipectinata. The sequence goes on along the minus strand of JBAMBO010004199.1, from coordinate 70,154 downwards.
CCCATTTCTCTCGAATAAAGACAGCAAAACTTGGTTATACCTCCTGCCAAAAAGGGAAAATAAAGTTAATAGGCTAGCTTATAGATAACAGTTGCATAACGTTTTATTTATACAAACCATGAATTCCATATCCCTCTGGCAAACACTCCATCAGATGGTCAACGTCAGCTGATGCGTTGCTTTTTTCATTTATAAGAGAACGTTCTTCTGACACTTCACACCTAACGCCTGAGAAAAACACCGTACACGTGTGGGATTCACAAGTATCACATGTAAGCTCTGATATGTTAGCTCTGGCCTCTGAATTAAGAAGTTTCAGCGTTTGAGGTAAGAAAAAGCAATAGAATAGATTTTTCCCCTATGCGTCAAAAATATAAATTTGATAGGGGAATTTCCCACTCAATTACCAAAAAGATAATTTACCTCGAGATTTTGCACTTGGATATAAAATGCTGCATACGGCAAACATCATAGTCCAATAATTTAGTAACATTTTTAAAATTTGATTTTGATTTAACCTTAAAATGACATGGAATTTTAATGACAAAGTCCTAGACTACATTTGTATTGTGGCCAACTTGGTTTTAAACTAGCCCACATTACCCGTTCTTGACTAAAAGATTTTATTTCAGGGATGGAAGCCGGTACTACAACGAACCGCAATGAAACGAGTCGAAAATGAAATGGAGTTCAAAAATGTTTTTAAGGTTAATGATTGTTTTATTTGCAAAATGGAATGTTGGGTGGTACTTTCTAGTTTTTATACTCTGTACCGAAGGTACTCTATGTACTTTATTAAGTTTGTGCAAAAGTATGTAACAGGGAGAAGGAATCGTTTACGCCCCTATAAAGTATATATATTCTTGATCAGCATCAACAGCAGAGTCGATATAGCCATGTCCGTCTGTCCGTCCGTCCGTATGAACGAAGAGATCTCAGAGATGGTAATAGATAGAGGTTTGACATGTATGGGACATATATTTCTTATATGTACTTGCAGGCAGATCAAGTTTATTTTCAATTTTTTTTTTTGGAAAAAAAGTGTATCTTCCACAGTTTTGATGATAGATTCGTTCGTACCTTTTAGAGATATCTAGTAATCAAAATTATTTATCGTTTTGCTGAAGTGATGATAAAGATCGGATGAACGATTTTTAAGTTATGAGCAAAAAAGGCCATTTACTCAGTGGTATACCACTCATCTTAAGTCCCACGTTCCTTCTCACTTACTGTGTTCCGGGCGGACTGGTGATGCTGATCAAGAAATGCTTCCTTCTGTCTGTTACAACATTGGCATGTCTTTAGTATATCCTTTTTACACTTCGAGTAACGGGTATAAAAATCGCTTTGGACTGACACACCAGCATGTTGCTTAATCAGTCCCGCACACAAAAAAAATTTGTATCAATATCAATTTGATACGCGTTGTCTCAAATTGAAACTGAAACTAGTATCATTTTTTTTTGTATCAATTTAAACCTAAAGAGTATTAAACTGATATTTTGCGTATTAATTTGAAACTTCGACTATTAACTTGATACGCAGAAGTATTAAATTGAACCTAATGTCAACGAATTTTAGTTCGACAATTCAAAGAATGTATGAATTGTTCAACGAAGCCTGCCGAATGTCGCAGCTGGCGATGCTTGACGTAGTTAGTTAGAAGTAAAAAGGAAATGCTGTGGAAGACACTTTCCCAGACGACGTGTTGAAGATAAATAAATGAATTTCGATATCTATATGGAGCACGAATTTATACATTTACAAGGGAAGTTTAAGCAGCTAAGTATATATTTTGTTGTAGTCGTTGTTGCAGACATATACCACGCCACAAGATGACGAACAGTGCGTTAGGTTCGAAACGAAGGCAGCTGCAGAAGAGGCGTTTCTGCGAAGGCGTAAAGCTCTACATCAGATTCCGGCGCGTCCCTCATTACTGTGCGTACAATATTGCTCTGCGGCAGCGACGTCGCGACGTCATGTGGAACACGCATGTGGATAAGACAAATAGTTCACAAGTTATGACTTTTGAGACGTATTTTGGGAAAAGCCCATACTGTGCGTGGCCCCTGCTCTACATGTATCTGTTCCGGCATGAAGCACACCATTGCAGTGACTTCTGTATACACCACATCCGCGTGGACACGGAGCATGAAGAGTGAGAGAACAATGTTTCCCATTGTGCAGTGCCCACTCCTGGCGATTTAATTTCATTAGTGTAAATAAAACACATGTTGTAAGAGTTCAAAATAAAAGTAAAAAGATTTTACAATATGTTTTTATTTATATTGCTGTTTATGGAGAACTGAATCGGAACTACAATCTTGATAATAAAAATATTAAATTGATAAAAGATAGTATCAAAACTATACTAAGAGTTTGACAATTAAAATATCACGTTGATAAGACCTAGAATAAAATTGATACTACGAAATTAATTCAAACGAGAAGGCCAAGTGTTGGTTTTGAAATATCAGAGTTTAAGAACACTAAAATCCAAAATATTTCTTACTTCCAACCTATCTTTATCAGATTTCGAGCAAATTTTGCGAATATATTTTAAAGCACATAAAATTAGTAATCAGCGAGTTAAGAGACGCTAACATTGAAAACAAAACAAACTTTTCTACTAAGACTCACTTTCCGACCAATCGGTCCTATGGCATAAGATATGTATAATCGCACGATGTCAGTCAACTTTTTTAAATTAGTTTAAAAGTGTTTAATATTAATTATCACCAAGTTATCTCACTAAGACATATTTTCCGACCGATGGTTCCTATGGCAGCTATAAGATATAGTCAACCGGTTCGGTCGGTTTATAACGATTTATAACGGTTTATAACGGTTTATATAAAACTTATTAGCAGCGTGCAGTCACAAGAGGACTCTATGCAAAATGATAGCTCGATGGCTTTAAAACTGAGAGACTAGTTTACATAGAAACAGACAGACGGACAAACAAACGGACGGACAATGCTCAATCGACTCAGTTCGTCGCCCTGATCAAGAATAAATACATAGTTTATGGGGTCGGAAACGAATATTTCTATGCGTTGCAAGCTTCTGGGTAAAATTATAATACTCTTTGCAAGGGTATAAAAAGTGTCATGCTGATACAAGTCAGTATCAATTTGATTTCATCGAAATATCATTTTAGTACTTTCGAAAATATCAACTTGATACTTGGAGTATTAAAGAGAATTTGATACTCAATAGTTTCAAATTGATGTCTAAATTGTGTCATTTTGATAACTTTTTTTTGGGTGCGGTATCAAACTGGCTAAAAAGTAACTTAGTGCCATACCTCAAAAGTTATTTAAACTATGAAGTATAAATTTAATTTCGAGGTTGGTAATATGGAGTTGCATATTTTCCTGGATCAGGAATGGTATTGAATCGGTTTCAAGCCGGGCTTGAACAGGTTAAAAAGTGCTATGAACTTCATATCTAGTTTGTAGGTTGGTCATATACACACAAAAAAATCTGTGTCAAAATTTAACCGATATTGTGGATTAGAAATGCGCCAACCCACAAAGAAGGTAAAAATAATCCAATTTTACTTTAAGTCTTTACGTAAAGAGAACTATTGCTATAGCTATAAAAATCTAACCGAAAAGATTCTTTAGAAATGCACCAACCCAGAAAATTAGTAATATTTACCAATGTTTACAGTAAGTTACTTTTCTTACAGTAATTTTACCATACAAATAGTAATTTTACACTCAACTGTAGAATAGTAGGATGGGTTACAATTATAGCTGTCTTGTGCTCATCATCATCACAGAGCAGAAGAGGCAACCCCACCAATCATACAATAACTACAAGGTAGCGCAGAGCGCAGCTTCGATTTTCTCAGTCGGCCTTGGTTCGATGACTCAAAGTTGTGGTCTGGTGTATCGAGCCGACCAAATCGCCTTCGATTTCCTGATGTAGTACGAAACTTTTACCGACAGCTATCAAAAAGTGTAAGTAACGACTGAGTTGCCCTGGTTTTTGTGTGTGTTGTAGGCCTCAGGTTCGATAATTTCTAGTGCATGCGAAAAGGCACTTCCGGTTGCGCTACCTTGTAGTTATTGTATCATTTTTCGGAACTCTTTGAGTATAGGTCGATATACTAGACAATTACCGAATAAACCAATACCGAAGATAACACATTTTTCTAAAGCTACTTATCTTCCCAATCAAAGAAAAACTTGTTTTCTCGAAAATGGACTCACCCTTTTATATTTTTGGACTGCATTTTTGGACTCAGCAAAGGGATTTACGTATGAAATGACTGACAAATAGTCGAGATCAAAAATGCAGTAAACTAGTTATTTTTCTTTAAGTTTAATGTATTGAGTAAATATTATTTGAATACTCTCTGTCAAACTGTTATCGCATTTGCCGAGTTTAATCTTGAAAGTCAAGTGTAAGAACAAACAATGGCAAATTTGTGATGCTTGTCCAAGTTGGTAAATCAATTTTGATGTTGAATTAGGATAAAAAGCAGCAAAATGGTGTTAAATAAAGTACAATAATATTGGTTTATCTTATCAAAGCAAAAGATCTATAGCTGAAGAAGACAACTTGAAATTGACATCGCTGGTGGAAAAGCGCCCTGAAATTTGAAATGCGTCCGAAGTCAACTACTCAAATAAAATTGTGAGAGCAAATGATGGAGCAGATATTGTTCGAAAGTTTGAGGAATCGGTCTCTCAGGGAAAGTGGTTAAATCTCCGTATCCAATACTGAACAAATGCGGCCAGAGACCAAAAGGAAATAGAAGAAGGATTTAAGAAAACGCCGGCTTGGCGCTATTTGGGTGTGATGAATTTTGTTGGCATTGCAGAGAGGTCCAGGACAAAATTTCAAATTTTGAATAGATATTTATCTGTAGCTCACGTGGACACATAGAAAAAGATGACTCGACCACAGCCAGTGCCATATTGGACACTATGAAAGGAGCAGTTGAGGCCATTAAGCGTATTGACGATGACAAACAAATAATAACAAATAAAGCTCAAGCAGATGACAAATAAAGACGCAGCCGATGTGGAAAAACAAATTATGAGTTTATTTATGTATCAAAGATTTCGACTAGCCCGATATTTGTATATCGCACTAAGTAGATAGCTTGTCAGCTGCTTTCGACACACCACAGATTTGTGGGAAACACAAATTAGTCGCAAATCAAATTTACGAGTGTGAACACTAAGCCAAATTCAATACAAACTTTCGACATTTCGATGCAAATTTATTTGTCGTGTGTGGAACACCTAGACAAATTCGGACACGAATCAGACAAATTCCGTTATGACAGTTTGTGTAATTTAATTTGAGCGTGTGAACTTAGCTTTGTACTCTTCTGTGTGGTGGTTGAGCTGACAAAAAGTTGATTTGAAAAAAGAGGGAAAGAAAATTTGTATTGAATATTAATTGAAGAGCGGCTGTCATGAGGTCAAGTTGTAAATTCTGCGCGTTTTGATCAGAAGAAAATAATTTATATTAATGTTTAATTCATTTCAATTATCAACATTGATGAAATCAACCTACCAGAAACGCAAATTGCCAGTTCAGCTCCTGAACTTACTTACAAATCTGCTTCGGTCCTTAAGGAAAATGATTTTCATAATAAAAGTTCAGTTAGTCAATGAACCTCTATCTTGAGCTGGAGAAACATCAATGACTACATACATCGATGTTTTCGATGTTTGAGAAGTAAAACATCTATGAAAATCGATGTTTATTTCAAAATTTGACAGTCTGGTGATTTACCTTCCCAAAGCAATTTTTTGCTTGAGATTAAGGGCCGATTTCTCATCTTCTAAAAAAGTGAGAAATAGCTATTTGACAAGTAACACTATGCAACAGATAAACTACCATATAACCAAATTGGGTTACTAAACCTATGTGTAAACTTATCTAAAACGTTTACATACGAATGACAAATTCTCCAGTGAAAATCTGGCAGCACTGTTCAACAGCTGATTTGCTGTGTTAAAAGTTGATCTGTCATCTGAATTTATGGAAAACACAACAAAATGGCAACGTGCTAAGAAATTTACAGACGAGGAGGATTGGGAACTAGTAGCTCTAGTTGAGGATTCATCGAGAACAAGAAGTCAGATGCGGTCACTGGAAAACAAAAGCAGCAAGCATGGGAAAACTGGCGTCCACTTACGCTAGCAAAACCGGAATTTAGCGTTCTAAGAAGAAATAAATGGGATAAAACTGAAGCGTAATAAGGACGCTTAAGCCTTAAAGCTAATTGAGCTTGAAATATATGAAAAGAAGCAACGTATGGAAACACAGTGATATGTATTTGTTTAATATACATAATAAATACAGTTTACGTTGCGCGTACTGATCTATGATTCATTATAAAGCTTTTCATCTTCTGTTACGGGGTTGAGATGCGGAGTCATCATTTACTATCTCAATTTATATCCACTATCGCCCAAAATATAATAATTTTAAAATTTGTTGCTTTCCCGAATGATTTCATTGCACCCAAACTTATTGTAACTGCTGGATAATGATGCAATGGCATAGGAAACTTCTTTTACTACCCGACTTGCAGTAGCTATGCTCACTCCACAAAAGTCCCCAACAGTAATTAGGAAATTACCACAAGCATAGAATCTCTATGCTTAAAGCAGCTTCTTCATTGGATGCACATTTCCTAAAAATATGGATTATGTCAAGTTTGCTGATGGCTACCAATTTTAGTTAAAAGGCGTAAACATGCAGCCGGAATCTTTTTATGAATACGAAATTCTCCATGTCCTAAAAGAAGTTCGGCATTGGGTTGTATACTTTCTTAATCGTCTTTATCAGAATCTTCCAGTGAGTGAAGGTAAATAGACCGATTCAAGTTCATTTTACAAATTGACCTGCTTAGCACAAATTAAAAATTAAAATTAAAATAAACAAGAAAGAAAGTCGGTCAAGCCCGACTATAACATACTCTGTACCCTTACACTCGCATTTGCTCAGGAGTCAAACGGCCAGTTAACACCCCGCGCACAATGCGGTGCGCTCTCTAAGTTTCTCTCTCTCTCTTTCTCTCTCGCACTAAGATTGCCTGTGTTGAACGGTTAGGGTATGTTGCTGTGTTGCTGGCCGTTTTTTGCCCATAACTTGAGTATCGTTCATCCGATCTTTATCATTCCTTCAGCAAATCGATAAATAATTTTGTTTACAAGGTATCTCTAGAAGGAACGAACGATCTATCTCCAAAACTGTAGGAGATATGAAGATATGATTTTTTCCAAATTACGGGGGCGGGAGAGGGCGTGGCAAAAATTGAAAATAAACTTGATCTGCAAGTATAAGAAATATATTTCACATACATGTCAAACCTCTATCTCTTACCATCTCTGAGATCTCTTCGTTCATACGGACAGACAGACGGACAGACGGACATGGCTATATCGAATCGGCTGTTGATGCTGATCAAGAATATATATATACTTTATAGGGTCGGAAACGATTCCTTCTCCCTGTTACATACTTTTGCACAAACTTAATATACTCTATGTACCTTCGGTACAGAGTATAAAAATCTTAATTGCCATCAAGATTGTCGAATGAAGATAAATGGAAATTTGAAGTCAAAAGCCGAAAAACATCGTCGGTCTTAGGAAGCGGGAACATTTAATTAACAGGCCTGATTATGTCAATTTACAGTGTTTCTGTGTGTTTATTTGATACATAGCAGCTATCTGGAAGAAGAGAAATCGGCCCCAAATAGATATAACAAAAATTTAATAAAATATTCTAGGACTCTATATCAAATATATTTTTTTTTATACCCTTGTAGAGGGTATATTAAAATTGTCCAGATGTTTGTAACGCATAGAAGGAAGCATCTCCGACCACATAAAGTATATATATTCTTGATCAGCATGACGGGCTGAGTTGATATAGCCATGTCCGTCTGCTATCTCCTCCGTCAGTTTAAATGCTATCTCAACCAAACTTTGCACGAAGCCTTTGGGTACAAATACGCTGCACATTTGTCGGAACCGGCCGGATCGGATGACTATAGCATATAGCTGCCATAGGAACGATCGGTCAAAAAACTAGTTTTAGTGAGAAAAACTTTTTTGTTTTCAATGCAAACGCTCCCAAACCTCGCATTTTTCTATGATTTTACATAATTCCACCAAGTTTGATGAAAATCGGCAACAATATAGTATAGCTGCCATACAAAAGTTAGTTCAGAGCAGGGCTTAATCCCGAAACGAATTTCGGTTCCGGTACCGGTTCCGGTACGTCCCGAAATTAATATTTCGGTTAAAGGTTCTATTTCGGATTTCAATTAATTTCGGTTTTCGGTTTCGATACGGTACAGGGATTTTTATTTCGGTATACCGGTATGTACCGGTATAACCTTTGTTCCTTTTTTAATATTGGAAAAATTTAATTCTGAGATAAATCTAAATCATTTTATTCCTGTGTAATAAAACGAATCAAAATTCAACACAGAATTAATGGTTTCAAATTTAATCAAACATCATTCAATTCTGGGAACTTTGTGGAGAATTTTGGACCACCAGCTAAGAATGTTTTCATGGTTTCGAACACGATAAAGTGCGAGAAAAGTCTTAATGGAATCCAGTAGCTGTTTTTCTAGAGACGACGAATTTTTTTATATTTCCAATTTGCAGTGTGTCCAAATGGAATTTAAATCACCCAAAACAAGATTTTCGGCTTGAAGTTTAGTTTTGGCCACCTCCGCTGGTTCCAATATGCGAACAATTTCGCGAACTGAGTCCCACACTTTCCGGTGCAGAAGAAAGTCCTTATCTGCAGCCGCACAACTGGAGCAAATGTTGAAAATGTCTTCTGTCTCCAACTCGTGACCAAATCTACGATGCGCTCTGCAAAGGTAAAAAACCCGAAACTGTACCGGTACCAACGTTTTGGTTTCGTTCCGGTGCTATCGGTTCCATTAATAACGGTAAACGGTTTTCGGTTCTCAAAAAAAAATTTGTATAGGTTGATTTGAAACGGTTTATTTCGGTTAACGGTTCCGGTTCCGGTATTAAGCCCAGGTTCAGAGAAAAAGTCTTAGTAGGAAAAACTTTTTTGTTATCATTGCTATCGCTCTCAAACTTGTTACTGATCAATACTATATGCTACCACACAATTCTGCCTAGTTTGAATCAAATCGAATGACTAAAGCATATAGCTAGTTCTAGTGAGAAAATCTTTTTTGTTTTCAATGGTAGCGTCTTCAAGCTTTCCAGTTATGATAATATTCATAATTCATATTCGGTTTCCTTACAATTTTGACGAGTTTGATTTGGACGACAACACATGCACCATCCCTGGCGCGCAGTTTCTGGCTGGATTCGATCACGCGCGGGTCAACAGTAATTGTTAGCTTTTAAGTGAAATTAAATAAAGTTATTATTAATTAATGTATAACTAACCTCGTCACTAAAATGGTCAAAGTAGTGACTCGCTGAGTTTGGAAAATAACTCAGCTCAGAATGTTCGATGAAAAACATTTAAAGCCTCAATTCATATAAATTAAAGCTACAAGGGTAAATAAACTTCGGTCGAGCCGAAGTTAGTTTTTCTCTATTTTTTTAATTTTAAAAAGTAAAGATTTTGTTTGTGCTTTTAAAAAGTTACATATTCCTTGGATCACACCTTGTACATTTGTTGACATTTGCAAAAATTGTAGCCAAGAAAGATCAGACGATTACTTTTGCGCCGGATGATTACTTTTGCAAAACTTTGTATCTAAGCTTCTTTATTTTTCTACTTCTTAAAAAAATAAAACAGGTTGTGTTCGCCTCAAGAAATCTGCCTTAGCCAGCCATTGTGATGTATTCTTTTTGACTTCAATTCGCTTCAATTCCATTCAATTTACTGACCTCGCCCAGTGGGTTACTGCAGCTGGCTGATAAGAAACCATAGAAATCATGAAAAGTCGCTCTACCCTTCTTTAAGGGGGGGTGGGTGACGGGGGACATGCAGCGAACGTAGCTAGCTTATAAATCTAAACAAGCTCAGTTGCCCAGTTGTATAATTTTTGTAACATTTTCTGCCCAGTCCACCCATCCAATGCATTTTGTACCCCTCCAACTTCAGGCTGAAAAACTTTTTTGCCCACGCGGTTTGTTCGTGCGTCCTGGACACGTAATAGTAGTAGTAGTAGTGGCTGTATAACTTTAAGTTGGAAGCCCTAGCTACACTTTCTACTCACCTGTGCCCAGTTACACCCTACTGCACCCACACTGCGTGTGGTGGACATGCACGAAATGGTTTCGCCGTTTGCCGTCGCCGTTGGGCGTCCAGATGACGATGACATAATAAACGAGGTTACCAACAGCGAACTTGTTCCTCTACTTGGTGCTCCTCCAGCTTTTTTTTAATGTCCAACATTTGTCGCTGTCGTTCGTCCTCCTTCTGCTGCCACTGCTCTTCTTCCTCCTCCTCTGTATATTTTGCATACTCGACACGCTTCGTTGGGCTACTCTACATGCATTGACAAGTTTTTGTCACGTTTTGGGCGTTGGAATTTTAGTAACTTTTTCAACACGCACTTATCACAAAGTGGCTTCGACTTTCGTACTCCGTTTTTCCAAAGTAAATGAGGCAAGAACCTGACCAGGCTCGCTGAACAAGTTTTCTAATTAAATTTTACAATGATAACTGCACAACACACACCCGCACGCGGAGGAAGTAGTTCAACTGTTGGCAAGTTGACACTCGCTTATCATTTCCGTTTCCGGCAGGCATGCGGACAGCCGCATGACGTTGTCCTGCAGTCGGTGAAAAGAACTTTCATTTAATGAGAGAGAGAAAAGGCGAGCAACGTGGACTCCACGGGATATTTAATTGACCAGCTCCAGCGACAATGGGATTGAGGAAATTCTGTAATCATTAATTGGCAAGGATAGTGTGACGAACACTTGATGAATTCAGCTTAATTGCAATTCATTTGATATTGACACTTTCGAGTGCTTCCCCCGTTTCTGGCCGAGCCAAATTGTCATTGATTAATGTCAAACAGAAAGTTGCACACACCAAAACTTTCGAGTGCCAAGCAATTAATTTTGTGTATGCACTCGAATGGAAACTGAAGAGGCCTTCATGTACGTATGTACGAGTAAGTATGTACCGTGACGGTACTTCAACTAAATGACGGCGAGTTAAGTGAGTACCCTTCTACATATAGGTACAAATGTGCAAATGCACGCTTATACATATAATCGCCGTTTGGCATGCCAATAACATATAATCTTGAGAATGCTGATGCTATTGCGTGTCTAAACACTCATGTATGTATAGGTATGTATTTGTGTTTAACGAAGGCGACTCCCTGACCAAAACGCTCTTAAGCGCTGTAATCAAGGCGACACCAGTCGTCTGCTTCCACAGAATTCCGCCAAAATTGGGCAAAACCGATCGGCTTTATTGTATAGCTACCGAATGTGCCAAAAATCAAATTTACAGGAGAGCGCATTTTCTATTTTTCAATGTGGTGGCTGGCAACATCGATACCAAACTTCAGATATGCAACAATTATCAACTTATTTAAATCAACTCATAAATATTTTTGTGAAAAAACTGATAACATTCCTAAAAACTCATTTTTTGGCACACGATATTTTTGTGTTTATTAAGTGCTTCGTCAAGTTTTGCACTTACGATAATTTGTAGAATAGTTCAAATTGTACAAAATATTAAAAAAAAAAATTAAAACGGAGAAAGCAAAGTACCGAAGTTTTAATACACTTGAAAAAGCTAGCTTCAACGGTTAGAGATTTCGAGCAAACTTAGCAGATCAGCTTGAAAACATATAATATTAACCATGACCGAGTTTAAGAACGCTAACATTTAAAACAAACAAGTTTTTCTCACTAAAACCAATTTTCCGACCGATCCACAGTGGGAGATTTCGTATATTTAGGTGGAATTTATTCAAATTTTAGATTTAAAAGAATAAAATCACTGGTATGAAATTTTCGACTTATAATAAAACAAAAATAAATATTTTTTGATTTAAATTTTTAATTAAAAAATAAATTTTTATAAAATATTTCAATTCAGGAACTTCAGATTAAGTCAAACAAGATACCAATCGAAAGGTTATTAAATTTCCCATCATCGCGTAAGCCATTGTTTTCGAATCGGTTTACTAGTTTGAGCACAAAGATCAAAAATAAAGGGAAAAATCGATTTTTTGATCATTATACCTGAAATTTTTTTTTACAAGTTTAGGCAGGAAAAGGCAGCTAATGTTGGTTTTTTTAGTATCACTATTGACGTACATATTAATTAAAACAAAAATCACAGCTGAAGCAGGCTGCAGTCACAAGTTCTACGCCACGAAACATTAGAAAGCGAAATATTTTCCATGAATCGATGCACTCGCAAATACATCACTTTATTCAACTAAAACTCATACTCAACGAACTCACAAACACTTCTTTAAGCGCATACATACCTTTAAACTTTAATTAAAAACAAAAATTATATCAGCTTTAATGTTTTATGTTTTTTATATGGATTTCTGCTGCTTCCTAATAGGCTCAAAAGCATTTCAATGCACGTTCTTTCACATACGCCATGTTTGAAAGCTCATAGCTGATCGAGTATCGATAGCACATTAAAGCTTTAAGTACCGTTAGACTCAGGAATGTATTGGCCATAAATTAAAAAAAAAATTCTCGCCATTTAGTGACCTGTTTTGATTTTAGTCAAAGTTTTACATCTGGCTGGCTCAAGGTCTATGGATGAGTATAATTCTATATAAACAACACAAATCAGCAGATATTAATTACAACATTTTGGAATAGCAATTGGGTATGTCCGTACGACGATCGCTGTTTCGAGAATAACCAAATTCTCTCATCAGCGTACTTGTTTTTGCTGTTCACACTTCAAACAAACATACCAGATCGTATTTATGCCGCTTCAGGCGGCGAATAAAGATATAGGAATTCCAATGTTGTAAATTCACTACCCGAATTTTGGCTAAGGTTTTTTTTGTTTGAAGGTATTTGTTTACCAATTTGCTGTAATTAATTCTGTTGCTTCTGGCTGCTGCTAGGTGGTTGGGCTATCCGTCCAATGATCCTCCTCAGTTATTAGTTAAAATAATATTAATTAAGTCTTTTAAAAACTGCCTTTTTTTAATTCGTTTCAAAAACAAGATCTCATTGCTTTTAAGGTTATTTTCCTCTGCCCATTCTACCGAAAAGTTGAAGGAATCTATCAGATTATCTATGCTAATTATGCTCTCTTCTTCCATATGACTCTCTTTGTTCGGGATGCTCTCATCATTTGCTACGTTATCTTCTATTTCAAAAAGGACGCTTCTCTCGTTGCTACCAGTCGCCCATTCCATTGTTTCGTTCTCAGTTAAATCCTTTTCGATTGCCAAATTGTACAGTTTAACCAGGGGGATATCGTCCTCTCCCACAAAATTATGATTTGGTATATTAAATTCAATTTCGTCGACCGATAAAGACATTCCAGGCTTCAACTATCGAAAATGGCACGTATTTTCAATTAATATTTTTAAGAGCTGTGACCATGCCGTTACCTATGACAGGTGGCATTTTCGACCAATAAAATTGCTTTTACTAATAAGTCTTTAGCTTCCAAGTGAGGAAAAACTTCAGGGATGAAAAAATCGTTTTACCACTAATTAAAAAGCACAGGGCTTTGCCCAGCATTTTTGGACGATTTGTAATACAGTGGTAAAATTAAATTTTTAAGGCACCGAGGATTTTTGGATTTTTCAATCATCATCAAATCGGCTCGACCGACTTTCTTACTTGTTTATTATTCAGCTTATGTTCCAAGCATATGATTTCAAATTCCGGTTATCATAGCCAAACCTTTTGTTGGCTCATGTTCGCTTGAGTGAAGGCGCTTTTTTACTGAAGTTCTACTTTCAATTCTGATGCCATATATCTAAGGACCTAGATTGGCCAACATTTCGGATATTGTTTTTTAGGTCTTCCAGGGTCCTTGGCTTGGTTGATTCAAACCTTTGATTTTAAATAGCCCCACAAAAAGAAATCTGGAGGCCACAAGTCTGGTGAACTCGGCTGACAATCATAATCACAATTTTTTGACATAAAAAGGGTCAGGGAATAATGACCTCAAAAAATCGATTGTAGCTCGGCTTGTATCTGTTGGAGCGCCATCTTGTTGAAAGCAGTAGGGCACCATAAGCTTTTGACGAACAATTGGCATCATTATCGTATCGCGATTGGTTCTTCATCTTCGAAAAAGAACGGCCCAATAACCATTTTAGCACAAAAGCCGCACCATACAATGACTTTTTCATCGTGATGAGGTAATCTCTTGAAAATTTTTAGTGGCATAAAGACGGCTATTTGGGTTGTTTATTGTTCCGTACAACCTGAAATGAGCTTATTCAGTCATAATGATTTTGTTTTTGAGTTTTCACAATGGACTTGTTTTGTTGAATGCAAATTTCAACAATCTGAAAGCGTTCGCGTGGCGTGTACTTTCCAATGGTAAAAATCTACTTGGACCGACGCGTCAAACGCGCTATTTGATTAGTCGATCTGGCATCGCTGTCAAAAGTTAGAGTGCTGTACTCTGTGTACATTTGGTATAGAGTATGCAAATGGTACTGCTGTAGTGAAGATGCATTAATTGTTGACTTGACTGGAGTTTTTCCTGGCCCTAAAGGGTAACAGCACTCGAACAGAAATAATCTAAGTCCAAAATTGTCAAACAAATATGTAAACATTTATGTGATTGTGTGAATAAATGAAAAACTATATTTAAATTTGCCACCAAACTTTAGCAACGTATACTTTTCGGGGCATTAATGTTAAATCAATCGATTTTCTGGTAACAGTGTTAACTTAACACACTTAAAAAGTGCACTAGATTGTCGAAATGTGCTCAGATATCCGCGAATAACTTCGTCATCAGGTAACTAAATTCCAATTCATCGAGAGAACAATTGTTCAACGGACAATTAAATGGGCTTTTATAATAAACTTTAAGAAAAAATCGCATATAATAAAAAAGTTAAATCAGTGGTGGTCAAAGTATAAATTTCCAAAAAAAAAGTGGGAAATACCAGATCTGTTACCCGCGTTTCTCAACCATAGCGTTAAATCTCTAAAACCATTGAATATAATATATTGGAATCTTCTCGTCGCTATCAGAATTAGCAAAGATATATAAAATCAGATGGTCCATTCGCGAGTTGTTTCAAGTTAAGTGAGCAAAATGATCAATAAACGGTTTTTGGGCCATAACTTCAGATTTTGTGCGTCCTGAGGAAGTGCTATACGCAACCTGCTCCACAGCGAAAGCTATGTCATTATCCAGGTTATTCCGCACTGTAGCATTGATTTAAACTTTTCCAACCGATTTTGTTTTAATGTAAGCTGCATTGAATGACCTTACAGAAAAACCAAACACGATGTTTTAATTTTGTTCATGAGCTACAATTTTGTTGGATTTTAAAATGGGAAATATGGTTATTTGATGATAAAATCGTCGGATAGTCCTCTGTCTCCTCTAATTTACCACATCTTCAGTTTTTCGATATCGTCCCGCTTTTAAAAGTTATAGCCCAAAAACTATAAATATTAGTTAAAAAAATTAATTTAAATTAAGATCATATGTATTTACATTTAAATAATAAAACAAAAATAAAATGGCACGCACTTGCTTACTTATTAGGGCATACTTACTCGGAAAGAACTTCGTTTAATATTATTTTTGTGTCAGAATTTTTTTCGTAGGTCGCTGTGCAGCGCTTTTTATACTCTGTACCAAAAGTATGTAAAAGCCAGAACTAATCATCTCCGACCCTAAAAGTATATATAGTATATATATTCTTGATCAGCATCAACAGCCGAGTCCATATGGCCATGTCCGTCGGACCGTCTGTCCGTCTGTCTGTCTGTCCGTCAATATGAACGCACAGATCTCAGAGATGGTAAGAGATAGAAGTTTGACATGTATGGGACATATATTTCTTTTACTTCCAGGCAGATCAAGTTTATTTTCAATTTTTTCCCCGCCCCAATTTGGAAAAAACGTCATATCTCCCACAGTTTTGATGTAGATTGTTAGTACCTTCTAGAGATATCTAGTAATCAGAAGATTCAAACCCTTTGTAAAGTCTAAGGTTCGGTTAGCGGACTGGTTCCTGGAACCCCTGAACCCAAGGTTTTGGGTTGATTCTCGGATCGCTTGAACATAAAAGAATAGTTTCGATTTAATAATACTTATTTTTTATTTTTTATTTCAATAATATAATTTTAATTACACAATTCATTAGCTGACACAATTTTTGAGAACTGCTTGTAAAATATAAAATTGGCTCAAACAGCATCTCCAAAGGAGGGCCAGGGTCAAGCATCTCTCAATCTCTGGGCGAGTGTGCCTGCACTTTAACGCCAAATCCGAATGGCAATAGTTAGAGAATTTTTGCCTTTTTATGGCTAGATACTTCACAGCTGGCGCCAGTACCTGGTGAAGGTGACCGGGTGTGTAAAAGCTTTTTTCTAAAGAAAGAAAAAACTTTTTCTATTAGATGGTCCGAGGCGGGATCGAGAATGCTAAGAACTGCTTAGTTTAAGTTAATAAACATTATATCTTCTAGGTGCTGTTCATCTATAATAGCTCTTAGATCAGAGAGATCAAACTTAAGTGTTGAAAAGGCTCGTTTAACTGATACCTGGGTTGATGGAACAGCAAGTTAAGTTAGGGCAAGATTTTTAAAGTCCTCGTTTTTTTTTACCTTTCCAAAATCTTAAACATTTGTTCATATATGTTCTCTTGGATAATTTTCAAAGAAATCTATAACACCATTTACATAATTTGTATTTGATATTTGATTATTGCTTTCATAAACTTCTTCGGAATTAGGCGTAGAGTTTCAAATGACTTGAATTTTGAAAACTCACATTAAAACTTTTTTTTTAGCTCCAGCATGTCAGTAATCTACTGCGTTGCACATTTTTTTTGGTCAGAAGTTAACAAATTTTGAAATCTCGGGTCTAAGAACACTGCAGCCAATATAAGTACTGAGCTCATTATAAAAGAACGTTATCCAGGATAGTAATAAACAATGTTTTGCTAAAGATTTTAGAACAATTACTCGACATGAAAAGCAAGCGTAATAAGGCTCACTTGTGAATCCTGCAGCTTTAAAGAAGTTTAAGAAATTGGCTGCAACAAATTACATATATTTAGAACTTCGTTCGATTCAGATGTATTTAGGTGGAGCTCTTTTAAAGAACTCCGAATGCCAAAATCTTTAAGAGTTAGTAAACGTTCCCTTATTTTGTATGTTGAGTCACACAGTCTAGCACTGGTTTTATCAAATTTTTCTATATTCAATAGATTTTACATTGTGTGAGTACGGAGTCCAGGAACTCTAGCCTTCCGGCTTTTGATTCACTTGAGCATCCTTCATCAACATTAGATTCTTCATAGTTGTTTTCCTTTTTGCTCCATTATCGACGGTGATAGTATAAATCTGAGTTTTTTTGCTCGACAGTCGGCCGATTTAGCCTTCATGAAACAACCTCCGGTAACGGAAAGAGGCTAATAAATTTTACCGCGGGCAGGAACATGGTCATAAGTAGTACCAGGTTTTAACATCGCGACATCCATAAGGCGACCTGGAAGTCCCCTGATCAACTAACGCGAAATCAGATTGGTCATGTTGTGATCGACGGAAGGCACTCATCGAATGTTCTAGACGTGCGTGCGATTCGAGGTGCCAACATAGACTCGGATCACCACCTTGTTGCAGCCAAAGTACGCAAGCGGCTCAGTGTGGCTCATGCCTCACGTACTAGTACACGTCGAAAGCTAAATGTTGATAAGCTGCAATCACAACGGACCTCTGAAGCCTACACAGCTAAACTCACCCAACTGCTCAGGGAAAACTCACCATTCCCTTCTGGTGTATGCGAACAGTGGAATCATATATCACACTCCATGAGTACGGCTGCCAAGGAGATACTCGGATACGCCGAGCACCCTCGAAAGCAGACTTGGTATGATGAGGAGTGCCGCGACGCTACTGCAGAGAAAGACGCTGCCTACAGGAGAACTCTGCAGTCGGGAGCAACGCGGGCTGTTAAAGAGCAATACCGGAAGAAAAGGAGAGAGGAGAAGCGCCTTTTCAGAAGGAACGAGAGCGTAAGTTAAAGTCGGCTCTAACCGACTTCGATATACCCGTTACTCATGGAAACAAATGTTTAATAGCCTTCCTGTATGCCTGAGGTGGGTCAGCCGAAAAGTATGCAACATTTTTTAACTCGGCTATTTATTATCCGCCAGATATTAATAGACATTTGTCAATTACTAAATCCAACATAAATGACTCCAAATTCATCACGATAAACAGATCAGACAACAAAACTTTTGAAAACGTATCACCTTTCCTAATAAAAACTAGAAAGAAAGTCGATCAAGCCCGACTATTACATACTCTGCACCCTTAATGTCGCAGCTCGAATTTGGTCACGAGCCAAACGGCCAGTTAACACACAACGCACAACGCAGTGCGCTCTCTAAGTCTCTCTCTGTCTCTCTCTCTCTCTCTCTCTCTCTCACTAAGATTGCTGCTGAACGCAATGCTTAGGTTATGGGTGGGGTGGGTGGTGGGTGTTAACTGACCGTTTTTTGCTCATAACTTGAGTATCGTTCATCCGATCTTTATCATTCCTTCAGCAAATCGATAAATAATTTTGAGTACTAGATATCTCTAGAAAGTACGAACCATCTATCATCAAAACTGTAGGAGATATGACGTTTTTTCCAAATTGCGGGGGCGGGAGGGGGCGTGGCAAAAATTGAAAATAAACTTGATCTGCGTGCAGACAATAGGAGTCTACATTTCAAATTTGGTTGCTCTAGCTCTTCTAGTCTCTGAGATCTAGGTGTTCATACAGACAGACGGACGGACGGACAGACGGACAGACGGTCATGGCTATATCGAATCGGCTGTTGATGCTGATCAAGAATATATATACTTTATATGGTCGGAAATGATTCCTTCTGGCTGTTACATACATTTGCACGACTTTAGTATACCCTTTTACTCTACGAGTAACGGGTATAAAAAGAATGAGCGATAAAGGCGCATGCGTGAGGAAGTCGAGATGCTATTCGGCATGGGTGAGACTCGAAAATTCTATCGAAAGATTAGACGACTTACCGAAGGTTTCAAACCCGGAGTCGCACAATGCAAGGACGAAAATGGAAATCTGGTCACAGATCCGCAAGTGGCGCTAGACAAATGGAGAAGCTATTTCGCCAACCTGCTGGGAGGCGACAACGAACACAATACCGCCTCTGGAGGAAAAGCGACGTCACCAATCGACAACATAGAGATAGACCCACCAGACCACCACGAAGTCTGTGTAGCCATAAAAAGGCTTAAGAACAACAAATCAGCAGGTGCAGATGACCTGCCAGCTGAACTGTTTAAGGCTGGAGGCGAGGAGTTGGTAAGGTGCATGCACCAACTCATCAGCAGAATATGGTCCGACGAGAGCATGCCCGAAGATTGGAGTCTAAGTGTAATTTGTCCACTTTTTAATAAAGGAGACCCTGCAGTTTGCGCCAACTACCGTGGGATCAGTCTCCTTCCCATCGCATATAAGATTCTGTTGTGCATTGTTTGTGAACGTCTAAAGCCGCTTATTAGCACACTGATCGGACCTTATCAGTGTGGCTTCAGACCTGGTAAATCCACCACAGACCAGATATTCACATTACGACAAACCCTGGAGAAGACCTATGAGAGAAATATCAAAACCAACCATCTTTTTGTTGATTATAAATCAGCCTTTGACACACCGATAAGGTCAAGGTTCTTTGAAGCCCTGTCTACCTTTGGTATACTAGCAAAGTACGTTCGACTTTGCATGATGACGTTGAGAAGCACTCGAAGCTCCGTCAAAATAGGAAAGAACCTCTCCGAACCATTTGATACCAAGAGAGGTTTTAGGCAGGGTGACACCCTATCGTGTGACTTCTTTAATCTACTGATGGAGTATATACTGCGCCAGTGCCCAAATGCCAACAGATCGGGCTCATTTCTTTATAAAGATCTAATGCTACTCGCATACGCCGATGATATTGACATTATCGGCAAAAACGAACGGGCGGTAAGCAGGGCGTTTTCAGAGATTGAGAAGCAGTATAAACTGATGGGCTTAGCGGTAAACGAGGACAAGACAAAGTACCTAGTATCCACGGACAAGAAGTCTACGCGTCTTGGACAATTTGTTACTATGGGGGAGTACAACTTTGAGGTTGTAGAGGATTTTGTCTACCTCGGGACGATGATTACCGGCGACAACAACATCAGCCTGGAGATCCGAAGAAGAATTACTCTTGGAAACCGATGCTACTACGGGCTCAGTAGGGAGTTCAAGAGCAGAGCCTTTTCTCGAAGAACAAAAATAGCGCCATACAAGTCGCTCATCATCCCAGTCCTGCAATACGGCGCAGAAGCATGGACAATGACAGCAGCTGATGAGGAGGCGATTGGCGTTTTCGAGCGAAAAATCCTACGGAGGATATAAGGACCTTTAAAAGTTGGCGATGGATACCGCATTCGAATGAATCACGAACTGTATGAGCTCTATAAGGACATCAGTCTAGTCAAGCGCATAAAGCAACAGCGGCTGCGCTGGTTAGGACATGTAATCCGGATGGATGAAGAAGCTCCAGTAAAAAAGACGTACAAAGCGAAGGCGGCTGACCTTGGAGGACAAGGCAGGGAGGGGTCGCCCACCAATAAGATGGGATGATCAAGTGCGGAAAGACATTTCCAACCTTGGTGTGAACAACTGGTGCCAGCTCGCACAATGCAGAAGCGAGTGGAGGGCGTTCATTGCAGAGGCCAAGACCGTCAAGCGGTTGTGATGCAACATCGGGCCAATAAAGAAGAAGAAGAAGAAGTATAAATCTGATCTATAGCAATGTTGTAGAATTGGATATCTTCTCGAATAATAGCAGTCAGGTTACAAGGAATTTCTTTATTTCCCTGTATGCGTCGTTGGAAAAACTACTTACTTTGTGAACCGAACCTAGTTTTTCGAAAAAGTGTTCCGGTTCGGGTTCAGGTTCGAGGAGTCAAAAATATTAGGGGTTCGGTTCATGGTCCGGTTCGTCGGATCCGAAGAACCCGAATTGAACCGGTTCTAAGGGGTTCGGTTCCGGACCAGTTTGCAGACTTGATTAAAATCCATTTTACTTCACAACAACGCATCAGGAATGGATGGTTTTTATACTCTGTACCGAAGGCACATTAAGTTTGTGCAAAAGTATGTAACAGGGAGAAGGAATCGTTACCGACCCTATAAAGTATATATATTCTTGATCAGCATCAACAGCCGAGTCGACATAGCCATGTCCGTCTGTCCGTCCTTCCGTCCGTCCGTATGAACGAAGAGATATCAGAGATGGTAAGAGATAGAGGGTTGACATGTATGGGACATATATTTCTTATACTTGCAGGCAGATCAAAATTATTTTCAATTTTTGAAAGGTCCGCCACATTGTGTGAGTACGCGGACCGGTTCCTGAAACCTCTGAACCTAATGTTTTGATTCGAACCTTGGTTCTCTTGAACAAAAAAGAATAGTTTGTCTTTCGATTTATTAATTCTACGTTGATAATGAAATTTATATACCTCTTGTTCGAACTTGAACATGCTATTCAACTCGGCCCACACGTAGTGTTATTCTCATATTTAAATATTTAGCCTATGTCGCCATGTGTGTCATAGACATGAGACGAGACTTCAAACCACATGTAACACAGCCGATCATAACTCAGCATCATAAATATGTCATTTGTAACATTAAATTTAATTACGGTTGCCTTTTAGACACACCACTTGAAAAGGTCATCCGGTGCACTTAATATGCTTCGTGGGAGGCAATGTGTAGTCCTTCCACGAATGCATTTCTATATTTACATTCACGGATGTGACTACACTCACATCTTAAGATAAGATTAGAAATAAGGGATAAGAAATTCTGAATAAAAGGTACCTCGCTCACATTGAGCAGGTTAGTACAATTGAAATCATACAAGCGTGTTCACCGAAAGTGTATATGTATTACATTTTTTGGTCCTTCGAGCCGGATCTACTTGAAGGATTGGTAGGTCCGTGCAGTGATAAGCGTTTTCCGTGGCTTAGGACAACGGATTCGGTGGTTTTTAGTTAAAAACTGTAAATTAATACAACAGGGTCCACTTGGTGACCTAATTAAATACAATAATCAAACGCGAAACAAACAAAAGTATATACACCTCTCTATTCATATAATTAATCATAATATTCAATACTTAAGTTATGGTAATTATCAAATCCATTAGCTGACATTAACAATTTATAGGAACTGCTTAGTTTAAGCATTATATCTTCCAGGAGCTGTTCATCGACACTAGCTCTTAAATCAGAAGGAACCAACTCTAAGCCCTCTACGCAGTTGTGAAGTAACGAGAAGTGAAGTAAAAATCTCATACATCAAATTTTAAGTCTTATCTTCTGTCTAAATTTGTATATGAAAATTTTACATTACTTCTTGTTACTTTACAACTGCGTAGAGGGCTTAAGTGTTGAAAATGCTCCTTCAACTGGTCTTCTTTATGGCATTTCCAAAATTTCAAACGCTCTTTGACAATATCCAAAGAAATCTATAACAGGCGGTCGAGAGCAGAACAAACTTGGACGTTCAAAGGGAGAAGGACAAAATAAGGGCACCAGTGGTCCCGAGGAGAAGAAACCCGAGCCCAAGCCCAAGAGTGCATCTTGCAAGCCCAAACGCAAGAAGAGGCGATGTAAGCCCAAGCCAAAGCCAAGGTGTCCCAAGCGAAAGAAGCGCGCATGCAAACCCAAGCCAAAGCCAAGGTGTCCCAAGCGAAAGAAGCGCGCATGCAAGCCCAAGCCTAGGTGTCCCAAACCTAAACGCAAGCGGTGCTAAAAGGCCATCTTCATGCCAAGTCCGTCTATATATTCCATAGACAAAAGCAACTTATTTATATTTCCAGATGTCAAGCAGCAGAGCTACAGAATAGCGGCATCTTCCACCAGTGACACCACATCAATCCTAGACCAACTAATACAACACAGAATCCATCTAAAATGTTCTTAGTTCAATAAAGCATTGTTTTACCACCACTTTCCAAAATAAGAGGTCTACTTCAAAAGAGGTGTTTTTGGGATACCAAATGTTGGCGTTAATGCGGAAACTTATGCGCAACTTCTACCAGGCAAGAATTTATTCGATAAGCGAGAAGGCAATACAATTTCTAGTTGGAAAGGTGATGCATTTCAATATTTAAGGCCTATTTCTCATTTTCTAGATAGCTGCTATGTGTCGGATGAACTAATATTTTTGACTCCTCGAACCAGAACCCGAACCGGACCACTTTATCGAAAAACAAGAAAGAAAGTCGGTCAAGCCCGACTATAACATACTCTGTACCCTTACACTCGCATTTGCTCAGGAGTCAAACGGCCAGTTAACACCCCGCGCACAACGCGGTGCGCTCTCTAAGTTTCTCTCTCTCTCTCTCTCTCTCTTTCTCTCTCGCACTACGATTGCCTGTGTTGAACGGTTAGGGTATGCTGCTGTGGTTGTTGGTGGGGGGGTGGGTGGTGTTAACTGGCCGCTTTTTGCCCATAACTTGAGTATCGTTCATCCGATCTTGATCATTCCTTCAGCAAATCGATAAATACTTTTGTTTACAAGGTATCTCTAGAAGGAACGAACGATCTATCTCCAAAACTGTAGGAGATATGAAGTTTTTTCCAAATTACGGGGGCGGGAGGGGGCGTGGCAAAAATTGAAAATAAACTTGATCTGCCTGCAAGTATAAGAAATATATGTCCCATACATGTCAAACCTCTATCTCTTACCATCTCTGAGATCTCTTCGTTCATACGGACAGACAGACGGACAGACGGACAGACGGACGGACGGACAGACGGACAGACGGACATGGCTATATCGAATCGGCTGTTGATGCTGATCAAGAATATATATACTTTATAGGGTCGGAAACGATTCCTTCTCCCTGTTACATACTTTTGCACAAACTTAATATACTCTATGTACCTTCGGTACAGAGTATAATGAGGTTCGGTTCACCAATTTAATTAATTTATTCAACAATGCATATTGGAAGCTTTTACTATAAACGATTGCATTTCTAACTAAGCGTGAATAATTTTTGATGTAAAATGACAAGATAAAGGATGATGATAGATTATACGGAAAGAATCCGTTTGACCATATGATGAATCAACTTGTTTTTGAACGGACAGTATAGATCACAATTAATACCAAGTGATTTATATTACTCTAGGTTTTCACGCCGCGCAATTGTTTTAAAATCTTCAGCAAATCATTCATTATTACTATCTAGGTGCCCCGACAAACATTCTTCTACTATAAGTTGTATTGGCTGCAGTATTGTCAGACCCGAGATTTCATATTTTGCTTACAAAAAACAGTTGCAAAGCAACTGACTCAACGTCTGATTGTGAAGAAGAGTAGCTTCTGAAAGCAATAAAAAAAACAAATATAAAAGCTGTGAATGATGTTATAGATTTCTTTGGATATTGTCAAAGAGCGTTTGAAATTTTGGAAATGCCATAAAGAAGACCAGTTGAAGGAGCATTTTCAACACTTAAGCCCTCTACGCAGTTGTAAAGTAACGAGAAGTAATGTAAAATTTTCATTTACAAATTTAGACAGAAGATAAGACTTAAAATTTGATGTATGAGATTTTTACTTCATTTCTCGTTACTTCACAACTGCGTAGAGGGCTTAGAGTTGGTTCCTTCTGATTTAAGAGCTAGTGTCGATGAACAGCTCCTGGAAGATATAATGCTTAAACTAAGCAGTTCCTATAAATTGTTAATGTCAGCTAATGGATTTGATAATTACCATAACTTAAGTATTGAATATTATGATTAATTATATGAATAGAGATGTGTTTATACTATTGTTTGTTTCGCGTTTGATTATTGTATTTAATTAGGTCACCAAGTGGACCCTGTTGTATTAATTTACAGTTTTTAATTAAAAACCACCGAATCCGTTGTCCCAAGCCACGGAAAACGCTTATCACTGCACGGACCTACCAATCCTTCAAGTAGATCCGGCTCGAAGGACCAAAAAATGTAATACATATACACTTTCGGTGAACACGCTTGTATGATTTCAATTGTACTAACCTGCTCAATGTGAGCGAGGTACCTTTTATTCAGAATTTCTCATCCCTTATTTCTAATCTTATCTTAAGATGTGAGTGTAGTCACATCCGTGAATGTAAATATAGAAATGCATTCGTGGAAGGACTACACATTGCCTCCCACGAAGCATATTAAGTGCACCGGATGACCTTTTCAAGTGGTGTGTCTAAAAGGCAACCGTAATTAAATTTAATGTTACAAATGACATATTTATGATGCTGAGTTATGATCGGCTGTGCTACATGTGGTTTGAAGTCTCGTCTCATGTTTATGGCACACACAGCGACATAGGCTAAATATTTAAATATCTCATATTAATAACACTACGTGTTTGCCGATTGAATAGCATGTTCAAGTTCGAACAAGAGGTAGATAAATTTCATTATCAACGTAGAATTAATAAATCGCAAGTCAAACTATTCTTTTTTTGTTCAAGAGAACGAAGGTTCGAACCAAAACATTAGGTTCAGGGGTTTCAGGAACCGGTCCGCGTACTCACACAATGTGGCGGACCTTTCAAAAATTGAAAATAATTTTGATCTGCCTGCAAGTATAAGAAATATATGTCCCATACATGTCAAACTACTATCTCTTACCATCTCTGAGATCTGTGCGTTCATACAGACGGACAGACAGACAGACGGACAGACGGTCCGACGGACATGGCCATATCGACTCGGCTGTTGATGCTGATCAAGAATATATATACTTTATAGGGTCGGAGATGATTATTTCTGGCTTTAACATACTTTTGGTACAGAGTATAAAAAGTGACCTACGAAAAAAATTCCGACACAAAAATAATATTAAGCGAAGTTCTTGCGGAGTAAGTGTGCCCTAATTAGTAAGTAAGTTAGTGCCATTTTATTTTTGTTTTATTATTTAAATGTTTATAGTTTTTGGGCTATAACTTTTAAAAGCGGGACGATATCGAAAAACTGAAGATGTGGTAAATTAGAGGAGACAGAGGACTATCCGACGATTTTATCATCAAATAACCATATTTCCCATTTTAAAATCCAACAAAATTTTAGCTCATGATCAAAATTAAAACATCGTGTTTAGTTTTTCTGTAAGGTCATTCAATGCAGCTTACATTAAAACAAAATCGGTTGGAAGAGTTTAAATCAATGCTACAGTGCGGAATAACCTGGATAATGACATAGCTTTCGCTGTGGAGCAGGTTGCGTATAGCACTTCCTCAGGACGCACAAAATCTGAAGTTATGGCCCAAAAACCGTTTATTGATCATTTTGCTCACTTAACTTAACACAACTCGCGAATGGACCATCTGATTCTATATACCTTTGCTAGTTCTGATAGCGACGAGAAGATTCCAATATATTATATTCAATGGTTTTAGAGATTTAACACTATGGTTGAGAAACGCTGGGGTAGCAGATCTGGTATTTTCAACTTTTTTTTGGAAATTTATACTTTGACCACCACTGACTTAACTATTTTATTATATGAGATTTTTTCTTAAAGTTTATTATAAAAGCCCATTTAATTGTCCGTTGAACAAATGTTCTCTCGATGAATTTGGATACCTGATAACGAAGTTATTCGCTGACATCTAAGCACACTTCGACAATCTAGTATACTTTTTAAAAACATTAATGCCCCAAAAAGAATACTTTGCTAAAGTTTGATGGGAAATTTAAATATAGTTTTTCATATAATAACACAATCACATAACAAACAGAAACAAATTTGTTTGACAAATTTGAACTTAGATTATTCCAGTTCCAGTTCCAGATCAAGATTATTTTAAATTATTGCCGCTTCCCCGCAATTTGGAAAAACCCGATGTCTCCCACAGTTTTGTATATAGATGGTTCGTACCTTCTTGACATATAAAGTGACTAGCATTATATAAGGTTGTCAAAAAAGTCTTGCGGTATTTCCGCAAGCTTGTCTTTGCAAGCGCGTAGTTCTAGTTGTATTCGTCGCATCGGTTCACGCTAGAGCTTTTTGGAAAGCTCTTTTCACGCGCTAACACGTGTTTGATTTATTGTTGTTTGTTTTTAGTCGTTCGTGAGTTATAGCGTCGCAAACATGGAGCAAAATAAAGAGAAAATACGGCATATTTTACAGTACTACTACGATAAAGGCAAAAATGCATCTCATGCTGCCAATAAAATTTGTGCAGTTTATAGACCCGATACAGTTTCCATTTCCACCGCACAAAGATGGTTTCAACGTTTTCGTTCTGGTGCAGAGGTGATCGAAGATGCGCCACGGTCCGGAAGGCCTGTCGTCGAAAATTGCGATAAAATCGCTGAATTGATCGAAAGAGACCGGCATAGTAGCAGCCGTAGCATCGGCCAAGAGCTGGGCATGAGTCATCAAACCGTTATAAACTATTTGAAGAAGCTTGGATTCAAAAAGAAGCTCGATGTATGGGTGCCACACGACTTGACGCAAAAAAAACATTTTTGCCCGTATGGATGTATGCGAATCGCTTCTGAATTGCAACAAAATCGACCCGTTTTTGAAGCGGATGGTGACTGGCGATGAAAAGTGGGTCACTTACGACAACGTGAAGCGCAAACGGTCGTGGTCGAAAAGCGGTGAAGCTGCCCAGACGGTGGCCAAGCCTGGATTGACGGCCAGGAAGGTTCTTCTGTGTGTTTGGTGGGATTGGCAGGGAATCATCCACTATGAGCTGCTCCCCTATGGCCAAACGCTCAATTCGGACCTGTACTGCCAACAACTGGACCGCTTGAATGCAGCACTCATGCAGAAGAGGCCATCTTTGATCAACAGAGCCCGAATTGTCTTCCATCAGGACAACGCCAGGCCACACACATCTTTGGTGACGCACCAGAAGCTCCGGGAGCTCGGATGGGAGGTTCTTTTGCATCCACCGTATAGTCCGGATCTCGCACCAAGTGATTACCACCTATTTCTGTCCATGGCGAACGAGCTTGGTAGTCGGAAGTTGGCCACATGAGAGTCCTGTGGAAATTGGGTCTCCGAGATTTTTGCCAATAGGGAAGCGAGCTTCTATAAGAGGGGCATTATGAAGTTGGCATCTCGTTGGGAACTCGTCATCGAACAAAACGGCGCATATTTGACTTAAATCGCATTATTATAACCAATTTTATGAACAATTGAAAATTCAATAAAAATACAGCAAGACTTTTTTGACAACCTTATATATCAATATATTGGTAACGATCGGCAGCAAAATACATCCAGAGCATACACTTCCTTAGGTACAGAGTATTTTATTGTCGGGCTCGACCGACTTTCTTACTTGTTTATTATTTAGTTTATGTTGCAAGCATATGATTTCAAATTTGTTTGTTGGCTCTTGTTCGCTTGAGTGAAGGCGCTTTTTTATTGAAGTTCTACTTTCAATTCTGATGCCCTATATTTCCAAAAAAAAAGTTGGGGGGTGTTAACTGACCGTTTTTTGCTCATAACTTGAGTATCGTTATTAAGGGTACAGAGTATGTTATAGTCGGGCTTGACCAACTATCTCTCTTGTTTTGTCATCGATTTGTGCAAACTAATTTGGAAGCGTGAGGCTTTTCAAAAAATGGTGACATCAGTGGGAATGTAATTATAGCCGTTACTCCTAGGATATACTAAAGTCGTGTACGTAGCAGACAGAAGGAAGCATCTGCGATATCATAAGGTATTTATCTTCTCTACGAGCGACAACAGCCGAGTCGATATAACCATGCCCATCCGCTTGTCCCTCAGTCCGCCCTTCTGAATGAACACCTAGATCTCAGAGACTAGAAGAACTCGAGCAACCAAATATTAAATTGTCTGCTCGCAGATCAGATCAAATTGGTTTCAAATTTTTGACACGCCCAATTATAAAAAATTTCGACTAATTCATATAAATTCGCAGATGTCTTTCTCATATTTTTCACTTATAATCTGTGAAATTTTCAGAATGATCGGATAATACCTATATTTACCGAAGTTATCCAAGAATGATCGGATAATATATTCCGAAGGTATCCAAAAATCAACTATTGTCATATATTTGTTGTCAGCATGCGCTGTCTGATAATATGTTAAAATGCTAGCAATCACTTCAAAAATTGTCCAACTTTATGCTTCTTGCTCTCCTCTAACACCAATATTAGTTGGACTCAAACGAAATTATAAATGAATTTCACTCATTTTTCAATCTATTTATAATTTTGTTTTTACCCTTAGAACGAATTTCGCGGCGACACTTCTCCAATTAGTGGTAAATTCTTTTTCGATATAAATCGACTCCCAAAAATAAGATCGATGTTTCTCAAATATTGAAAAAAACGATTAACGAATGGATGTATCGATGTGTTTTCTAGCTCTACCTTGTCGCTGGGTGTGGCGCAACAGTAGTATGTGTGGCTGCTGGTGCGGGAGGACCATCTAATAGAAAAATTTTTTTCTTTCTTTAGAAAAAAGCTTTTACATACCCGGTCACCTTCACCGGCAGCTACGGGCGCCAGCTGTGCAGTAACAACTAGCCATGAAAAGCAAAAATTCTCTAACTATTGCCATTCGGATTCGGCGTTAAACAGTAGGTCCCTTTCTCTTGTGCGAAAAATTATAAGCACACACGCCAAGAGATTGAAAGAAGCTTGGCCCTGGCCCTCCTTTGGAGGTGCTGTTTGGGCCAATTTTACATTTACCGCAAACCCCTCAACCGACTCAACCACAAATCTCTCAACCGAGGCACTAATGGTGTTGCTTGGTTTGGGTTTTGTTGGGTCCACTGAATTAGATCTGTATCTTTCTGAATCGAATGTTGTGTATGTTATAATGTAAAATAAGACTTTCAAATATTTTCAAGTCATTTTATATCGATAGGTATATAACCCAAATTTAGTCTTAACTGTTCGTAGATTAAAAATAACATTACATTTGCAGGACCTTTCCGAGCTATTGTCGGGGCTAAACCGCGAAATGCTCCCATTGGACCAAATCGATTCATATACATAATCGCGTGAAATATGTTGGGAAATTTTCCTGGACGGGCAGTCATCATCAAAGTTTTGAGCACATCAAAGGGTTGGAATATCACTGATGACATTAGCGAAGAGAGCACTGAGCTTGAGAAATGCAAGTACATGTCATCGCGCATTTCAAAATATCTAGAAAGCTTTGTTTTCGCCTATAGAAGTTGGATGAAAACAGATGCGGGTTCTAAGCTGAATGTTTTCAATTACTCACCATATCATAGAATGCTATCTGACCACAAGTGCCCCCTGAAGCCTTAAGAACCGCCGCAGTGCCTCCGCTATATAAGGATCTCCAGCCCTCCTCCTGTGGTATACGTACGAGAGCATCAAACACATGCTTGTAGCTGCAGCCAGAAAGAAGTACAGAAATATTGACTTTTATAACAACTGAATAGCAATTTACTTGCGTCTTCGGTGCTTCTGGTGTTTCATATCATTCTGCATACGTACATTGATCAGATCTATGGGTATACCAATTATGGAACCCACCGCACCCGCAAAACTGGCTAAAGCCAGTTTGGCAAACGAATTATCGTACATCATCTCATGATATTGTCCAGCTTCATAAATGGAGAATCGTATACTAGTGCAGGTCATCTGGCGTAGGGCGCCCGCTGAAAAACCATCGTAAAAACCCCAAAAGCCTCGCAACTTCATTACCTTTCGGGCCGTCAATATAATTCCCTTTTTCCTCTTTTGAGTTTGCATATGCGTTTTAATCAGGTCGATAGGTGCCACGACACAACCTACACAAGTCGATGAGAGACCACCAAACCACCAGCGTGGTCGACGATCGTAATCAATTCTATTTGATTTGTTACCCATGTGGCTAGCACT
Source organism: Lordiphosa magnipectinata (assembly GCA_037044535.1). NCBI lineage: Eukaryota > Metazoa > Arthropoda > Insecta > Diptera > Drosophilidae > Lordiphosa > Lordiphosa magnipectinata. The sequence goes on along the minus strand of JBAMBO010004199.1, from coordinate 39,086 downwards.
GGTGGTAGATCCAGCTCATGGTTTTTGGGAAGTAAACAATTTGTGATTTTTTTACTTTTTCTTTTTTCATATTTTTTTTAAATCTTTTTTCAGTGCTAACTTTGAAGAACTTATTTTAACATGAAGTGAAATGCTGTCAAAATAAAAGACTCCATACTAAAGCTTAGCACTCGGACAAACTAAACCGTCCGCCAGCGGAACTGTCAGCTAATTCCAATGGGGGGTAGCATACGGTCTAGTGTGACTGTTCAAAGCCCAAATACCACATTTCAGCTGGAAAATTCTACCAAATGCGAAACAGTCACACTGCACTGTCAACTCTGAATTTAATATTCAGGAATATTTAGAGGATATATGGAATGCAGAAGTCATGGGCAATGCAGAATCTTAGCGTTGTTTTTAAATTAAGCCAATCGATGATTTTTGTCGTACTTTTCCTGCTAACATTCCGACTGGTAGGTGTCGCAAAATTGCAAACTATTTTTCTGCTTATACCCCATTGAAATTCAATCAGCTGTTTTTGCCTGTGTGGTAAGCGCCTGTGCCTGTCAAGTTAGCGGCACCATGAGCTTTCCGACGGGCTTGAACGGAAATTTTAGTTTGCCTGAGAGGCCTTCACAAAAAAAAATCTGAGATATCCGGGCTAAAATCAATCCCAAACAATGTCAGAAGTCAGTCAAGCCCGGATTTTCTCAAACCAAGTACGAGAAGGATTAATTTGAGAACAGATTTTTTAATCCCGGAATTCTTGTCTTGATCACGCGGGATTGATTTTATCTTGTTAGTCGAGATCGATTTGATTCCTCAGTCGGATCCATTCAAGAAGGTCCCATATTGATTTATGCTCGATATTCGTACTTAATGATATCGAATTAAATTGAGCTCGATACTCGAACTATATTCGATCCGAAAAAGTATTGCATCAAAAATTACTGAGATTGACTTTAGCTCAATGTTTAACCTCATTTTGACCCAAAATAAAGCATCTCACAAGAACTCCGCGGTAATTTTTGAACGACCTTTTTGATTACACAGCCCAACAGACATTTTGGTCCAGCCTTCTCGTTGCGAAATTCTGATCCAGTTTTGTGCACTGATTCCAAAACTGGTTTCGGCTTTTGTCAGACAATTCTTGTTTTCAAGATATCGCGGAAAATCCATTTTGCAGTATTTTTGGCTTTCCAAAAAACTATGGAGGCTACACCGAGCATAACTATCTATATTTATGAGTTTTATGCGAGAGTATACATATTAATTGTGGTCGGGCGTGGCGTACCAGTCGTATGTGTGGCGGCTAGTGCGGGAGGTTTGTGGGTTCGATCCCGCCTCGGACCATCTAATAGAAAAAGTTTTTTCTTTCTTTAGAAAAAAGCTTTTACACACCCGATCACCTTAACCCAGCTACTGGCGCCAGCTGTGAAGTAACTAGCCATAAAAAAGCAAATTCTCTAAATTCTCTAGCTTGGCCCTGGCTTTCCTGGAGGTGCTGTTTGAGCCAATTTTTCTTTACATATTAATGCAGCCTAATAAAATCATAGGAGCAGCATCAGCAAACCTAACAGCGTCAAAATAAGCCATTGAAGAGTAATTTTCATCAAATTTTGACGAATTTTTCAAACTTAATCGTCGTGTGCAAGCCATTGCGGTGGTTGGATTTTAATTACAACCACTTTAGCATGTAGCCTAAAGGCTCTTCTATTTTCACAAATTTTGTTGTATTTAAATCAGCTGGATGGACAAAGTGACAGCCGGTTAATCTCGAAATAATGAACTAAGATTTATGGCAGGACAACTAGATTGATACAAGAAATGTGTATAGGAAATATTAAAACTTTTAAGATTGTTCTATATTTGGGTAGCAATTAATTAGCACTATAATCAGCAAAAACAATGACATCAATCGATCATAAGGAGTTAAAGATATAAGCCAACATATATGCTGGCGTGACGTTACATAAAATGGAAGTGGGTTTTGACTTGTTGTAGAAAAATGCAAGACTTTGCGAATTGGGCAAAGCTTTTTGTATAAAATTTGTTTTTGGTATGATTTGAAATAATACAAGTTTATTTTCCAGGTTATCTTATTCAAAAATGTTTGACCAATTTTTATACTCTGTACCGAAGGTACACAGAGTATATTAAGTTTGTGCAAAAGTATGTAACAGGGCGAAGGAATCATCTCCGACCCTATAAAGTATATATATTCTTGATCAGCATCAACAGCCGAGTCGATATAGCCATGTCCGTCTGTCCGTCTGTCCGTCTGTCTGTCCGTCTGTCCGTCCGTCCGTCCGTATGAACGAAGAGATCTCAGAGATGGTAAGAGATAGAGGTTTGACATGTATGGGACATATATTTCTTATACTTGCAGGCAGATCAAGTTTATTTTCAATTTTTGCCACGCCCCCTCGCGCCCCAGCAATTTGGAAAAAACGTCATATCTCCCACAGTTTTGAAGATAGATTGTTCGTACCTTCTAGACTTATCTAGTACTCAAAATTATTTATCGATTTGCTATATTTGAATTTATATATTTGCTGAAAGAATGATAAAGATCGGATGAACGATACGCAAGTTATGAGCAAAAAATGGTCAGTTAACACCAACCACCCACCCCACCCATAACCTAAGCATTGCGTTCAGCAAAAGCAATCTTAGTGAGAGAGAGAGAGAGACTTAGAGAGCGCACTGCGTTGTGCGTTGTGTGTTAACTGGATGTTTGACTCGTGACCAAATGCGAGCTGCGACATTAAGGGTGCAGAGTATGTTATAGTCGGGCTTGACCGACTTTCTTTCTTGTTTTAAAATTGCATAAGTATCTGACGTGAGGTTACCTGACGTTACGTTACTTAAATTTCCTCATTATATTTATGTTGTTTTTGTTATAATATAAAGCAGAAACTTACAGTTAATTGCAATCATATAGTTTCTTATGGTGTCTTTTGCATTATCTTTTAACTTTCTAAGGGTACACCTTAGAAATAGTTTAGAGAGCAAAAATCAATGGAATCTAATCGCATTTTTAAGACAACAAAACGTATCCAAATGAGAAAAATGGCCTTTGCGCGACTTTGCATTCGAAAATCTCGAAATGGGTTATGAATATATTTAAAATTGGCTCATATTAGTTCATTTTTATTATTTCCCCATGAAAATATGATAAAAAATAGTGGTTTTAGGTCATTTTCATTTTTTGGTCTCGGTGGACTTTTTTGTGGAAATAGGCATTCATATCGCAGAAAATCCATTTGACAGTATTTTTGTCTTTAAAAAATGAGAGCGTAAGTTAAAGTCGGCTCTAACCGACTTCGATATACCCGTTACTCATGGAAAGAAACGTTTAATAGCCTTCCTGTGTTCCTGAGGGGGGACAGTCGAAAAATATGCAACCTTTTTTTGACTCGGATATTTATCATCCGATCTTTATATTTCAGGGCTTATAGATATTGCGAATATATATGTAAGTTTTAAATTTGAGATCGATATCTTAAAAATTGTGGGATTTATTCCACATTTTTTATTGGGGGGGCAGGGGTGGGCGTGGCAAAAATTTTAAATAAACTTGATCTGTGTGCAGACAATTGGAGTCTACATTTCTAATTTGGTTGCTCTAGTTCTTCTAGTCTCTGAGATCTAGGTGTTCATTCAGACGGACGGACAAACGGTCAGACCGACATGGCTATATCGACGCGGCTGATGATGCTGATCAAGAATATATGTACTTTATATGATCGGCTATGATTCCTTCTGCCTGTGACATACATTGGCACGACTTTAGTATTTAGCCTCTTACTCTACGAGTAACGGGTATAAAAATCATCAAAGTCATCATCATATAAAACATCAGCAAACCCAAAAGCATCGAAATAGGCAATTTTTAGAGGAATATTAAAAGACTACGTGATCTAACATAGACCTTACCTTAATTGTCAAGCAAATGTACAATAACATTCAGGCAGTACTAGATTCAAACAATTCCCCCCAAATTCAAATTTGCTTAATATCAAACACCCTCGCGAAAATGGCATCAAAGTTTTATGAACTGGGCTACGCTACGAATGGGTCAAATGAGTTCCGCACCCACCATAATCTCCGGACTCAGCCCCTTGTGACTATTATGATTTTCAAAATTTAAACAAATGGCAGGCGGAAAGGAATTTCAGTGAAGAGTCTATCGGTGAAACGAATGTATATGTTGAGGAAATTGACCGCTCTTATTATTTGTATTATTATTTGATGTCTAATGTCTACGATAGGCTAATGTAGTAGTAGTAGTAGTGTTCTTCTTTATTTAAATTTATAAAACAGATAATACATAGATGATGGCTTAGATTCTAAATTTATATCTAAACAAGAAATTTTTTCGTATATAAAATACTAAAATAAATAAATCGACATGGTTTGAAACCGTCAGTCGATCACTGCCTTCCAAATTCTTCGCTATTCAGTCTAATACACCTGGCTTCCCGGGTCTTCCCCAGATACCAGATCGTTTAACTGCATAACGCGAGATTCGGTTGGCCGTGTTACTCTGTTTTAAAAGTCCCCTTCCAATATTTGTTTTCGATATTTAGTTGCCTGACTTATAAAGTTATAAAGGATCCTCCAATTTGATCCATTTTATAGCTGGTGAACTTCGTGCAGATGTAGTCTTGCCTTACCAAAATGTAAAATTCTGTATTCCCTCAAGATTGGGCAGTTTCCAATAAAATGGACAGTGTTTTTCTGCTCGTTCCAATTGCAAACAGAACATGCTGTGTTGCTGCTTGCTATGTTTGGGACAAAGTTGAGTTTGAGCAATTCACCTCTGGCCATAAAAATTGTGCGAATTTGCTCCACTGAAAACGCGTCGTTTTCAATTTTCTTCTCCTAGGTCGTAGTTCAATTCTTTGTATATTAGCCTCTGAGAGCTCCGCTCTGAATCGATCATAAAAGATGATCTATATGAAGCATCCATCTTTTTAAGAATTTCTGTAGCCCATGATTCCCACTCTGAACTTTCTTCGATTGTTAAGTCTTTCGCAGTGAGTGGCTGATAGAAGTTCCCATTCCCGAAAGAACTGCTGACGTCCGTTTAGCTGAAACTGAGCCAATATTTTAGGCAGTCTATTTTCGGGCATGCGAAAAACCTTCTGCATATAGGAGAAGTGCATGTCTGCGGTAAATATATGGAGAGGTGACCATCCCTTTTCCAGATACAGCATTCTGTTTGGAGTGTTTCTGGGCAGTCGGAATAGCTTTTTCAGAAAGTATCTGAGCAGGTTCTCAACTTCATCGTACTGCATAATCCCCCAGACTTGTGCGCCGTAGCACATAATGGACCTCACAGCTGCTCCGAAAAGTTTGTATTTGGTGCTCGTTGGTACATCTTTCCTGCTCAGGAGAGATTTCCAGGTACAGTTTATCGCCACCTACGCGTCTTTCAGTTTTTCTTACAAATGGTATTTAAATTGCGCATTATGGTAGATCCACACTCCCAGGTATTTATAGGTTTTCACCACTTCAAGCTCGGTGTCTCCCAAGCAAGTCTTCTCCAGTGTTTTTTGAATACTAGAATTTTTTGACTTTGTGGTATTTATTTTGAGACCCCAGGTCTTACAATATTCTTGCAGAGCATTAATCATGTTTTGCATTTTTTTTGACGACTCTACAAACACCACAATGTCATCGGCATATAATAGGGATTTTATCTCGTATCCATTTATGTGAATGCCTTCCGGTAGATATTCCAACACATCATTGAGGTAGATCGAGAACAAAAGTGGACTTAACAAGCATCCTCGTCTCTAGAATTTTGTTGAATCCTTCTGTAAGCATTTCCAGGAACAGCGGTGTGGCAAACTTAAAAAATTCTACAGGGATTCTGTCGAGCCCAGGTGCTTTTCTCTCCTTTAGTTTTTGTACTATACTCGTAACTTCTTGCGTGGTAACAGCCCCATCCAGTAGTTCATTTTCAATGTAGGGTGATGCGTAATGCAGAGGGTATCCAATGTCACTTGGTGTCAACAGCTTTCTAAAGTACTCCCCTAGTTTTGGTGCATCGACTGCTATAGCTTTAATAAAAGTTTTCCCATTTAGGTTCCTTATGGCTTCCCAGTAAGACTTACTGTCTCTTATGCGCTCTAGTGACTTTGCCAGGTTTGAAAAGTACTGATTTTTTGCACTGCTACATATTGCCTTATATGTTGCATTCGCTTGTTGGATAGGCTAATATTACTAGACTCCTGAAATGCTTCGCATCAGTGATTTTCTTCCCGATGTACAGTTCTCACTGTCCCTCTGTATAGACCAGCAGTAATCAGCAAGCATATAACTATTCCATTTTCGCGATTCCGAACTTCCACTGTTAGATCTCATAAATTTTCAGGATTAATGCTTATATGGCATCCTAAATTTTTAAAATTTAGGAGCATTGTTTTAACGAATTCCACGTCTTTAATAAATTTTCGTATTAACCATCGAAAACTCACGCCGATCGGAACTTTAAAAATTTTGGAGCATGTCATTAACGAGTGTCTCGAAGTTTTTGTGCTTAAAATAGCCCAAGAAATAATTGTTACAATAAGAAATCATAAAATTTAGTTAAAAGTTACCTCAATATGTGTAAAAAGTTGTACATTAATTAATTTTGAAGGTCTTCTCAGGAAAAATTCTTGAAAATAGTTTTTTTTGGGCCCACTTAACAGTATGTAACCACTTAAATCAATTAAAACTACAAAATTCAAATTTCCAACAACAGAGCAAGTATTTGCACTACCTTGTATTCATTACCCATTTTTCCAAATATTAATAATGGTAAATATACATTCGATTCACAGATAGACTCTCCACTGAAATCTTTTTCCGCCAGCCATTTGCTTAAATTTGGAAAATTATAATAGACACAAAGGTCTTAGAAAGGATATTATGGTGAATGCGAGTAGCCAAATATGAATTTGGGAGAAATTGTTTGAGTCTAGTACTGCCTGAATGTTATTGTACATTTGCTTGACAATTAATGTAAGTTCTATGGTCGATCACGTAGTCTTTTAATATTTCCTTCACACATTTATGACATTTAACCTAGTTTTCCTGCCGTAAATTTTAATTAATTTTTTCGAGATTAACCGGCTGTAACTTTGTCCATCCAGCTGATTTAAATACAACAAAATTTGTGAAATAGAAGAGTCCTTAGGCTAAAGTGGTTGTACAACTTTTGTTGGCCTGTGTTATCAAACCAGCAAGTTCTAGCCAGCTCGAGGTCGTTAGTATGCATAAATGTGTTAACACGTCACAAACAACATTACAATGAAGGCTGGTCGCTATTGAAGTCTCTTCCATAGAAAAAGTAACATAGAAGAACACTTTGAAACGCCTCTCTTTTTTGAGTGATGATAACTCCATTGTGACAAGTAGATACTTCATAGACACACCAACATTTTTTACTCAAAAATACTGTCGACGTAGGAAAACACGGTGGTTAGAGGGAAACGGATATAGTAAAAAAAAAACTCTGAGAGTCAAAAAATAACTCTAAGAGCCAAAATGACCTGGAACAGCTGACAAATATCTGAGTGAAAAGTTGTCGACGCAGCAGATTGGGTTTCTATGTTAAATTTTCGATGATTCAATCCGAAAAACGATTGCATCAAAAATGACTGGGATTGACTTTAGCTCGATGTTTCAACTCATTCTGACCCCAAAAAAAGCAACTCACAAGAACTCCATGCTACTTTTTGAACGACCTTTTTGATTATCAAAGCAGAAGTTCCAGCCTCCTCGAAGTCATTAGTTTGCATACAACTGTAATAACATGACACAAACAACATTACAATGGAGGTTGGTCGCTATTGACCCATCAACTGCAATTCAGCAGCTACCTTTTCATGCTGGAAGTGCTATAACTGGTTGGGCAACGGCTAGTAAAAAAAACCGACACCACCCAGCCAACATTTTTTATCGCGGAGGATAAAAATGCGATTCTTCCAGTAGGTATCGCTTTACTCTGGCGATATCTCATAGTTATCGCATTCTTATCTCCCTTCGGGAAGAAGTGTGCCAAGAAAGCGATTCTTCCCGGAGTTAAGAAAGCGATTCTTGCTGGCGATAAAAAAAAGTATATTCTGGATATAGTAAAACGTTTCTTCTTGAAGATATGAATGAGTTAAATGAGTCTCTTATGTGGGAGGATAAAATTTTTTATTTTTATTATTCCGAAAAACAACAAATTAATCAAACTTGTATTTTTTTATTAAAAATTTTTACATACTCTGCGGGGATTCGAACTCGGGGCCGCTGAACTGAAACACGTTTGGAACGACGCCTTAGAAATATAAATAGTGAAATTGAAATATGCAACGAGAATCGCATTCATATCAAGGCGATATTTTAGCGATATATCGCAAAATTTACCGATCGGACGAAATAAAAGCGATACCACATATCGCTTATTTATCCCTTGTATGTTAAGAATGCGATACACTATGTATTTTGTTTGAAAACTCTCCCCTTATACTATCGCCAAACTCTCTTTTTGACGATAGAGATAAGGAACCCGACAAAATGTTTGCAGGGCAATAACGCCTAAGCTGTCAGAAAAATTTGTGTATGTGTATGAATCCATTTAGCCTGAGAGAGCTTTTCTCTCTCAGTTTCGAACGTGCTCTCGGTTTCTTTTCGCTCTTTCGCTTTGACAGTGGATCTCCGTACTTACTTCAATCTCGAGTCACGATCATTTGATTTTTAAGTTGGATCCCTTCAGCCTTTAAGCCTTTAAAAATTGTTCCAACCGTATCGTAGGTTCCAATAAAAGTTAGACGGCTTAAATCAATTTATTTAGCGAGCGAGAGACGGGACTAAATGTCCGCTAAGAAGTCGAAATAGCGAATAATTAAGAGTGGGACCGACAGTCCGCTGGAACTAATTAGCAACTGAGTTCTAGTATTAGAAAAGTGAATCAACTATCCACTGCAAGCTACAACAAGCAACTGATATTGCACAGGACAGGACATTAGAGCAGGGCAAAACATCGATGTATTAAGCGATGTATCGATGTTTGGAAGAAGTGGCAACCATCGATGTTTTTTTTTTCGACATCGATTTTTTTACTTTTTTACCTTCTGTAAATGCTTCGGCAGAGGAAGCGAGAAAATTGTAAGAGAACTTATTAAAATTTGTTATTTATAATATACATGTTTAAAATAATTATTTCTCAATTAAATAGAAATAAATTGGAGAGCTTGTGGTCGTGTTGGACTTGCCCAGTCGCAGGATCGAAAATATTTACAAATATCTTTATAGTAAGTTTTGGAGCACACAACACGCATACTTCCAAATGATTTGCCAATGTGTGTGTAGTTTAGTGGGCTTCTGCTCTTTCCCGCGTTTCACATATGCTATATTTTGACCAACTTTATTACTTATTTCGACCAATTTTTAACTTATATGTAGAATTATTATGGAAACATCGATGCTTTAAATCGATATTTTTTTCAAAACATCGAAGACATCGATGTACAAACGCGATCGGCACAGGCGCTGATGCAAATGTACAGTATGTGTGAGTGCATATGTCCAAGCGAAAACCATGGGCAATAATAAACAAATCATTTCAGTTAGGTTAAGTTGCACCATGGAATTTATTAAGAAAACGAGAAAAGAAAGGCTAACTTAGTCTGTGCCGAAGTTTTAATACACTTGAAAAAACTCGTTTCAACGGTTAGCGATTTCGACCAAACTTCGCAGATCAGCTTAAAAACACATAATATTAACCATGACGGAGTTTAAGAGCGCTAATATTGAAAACAAAAATTTTTTTCTCACTAAAACCCAATTTTCGAACGATCATTTCTATGGCAGCTACAAGAAGTAGTCATCCGATGTAGTCAAAATGGACACTGTGCAAAATTTCAGCTCGATAGCTTCAAAACTGAGTGACTACTTAGCGTGGAAACATATAGACAGACAGACTAGTTACTTCACAGCTGGCGCCAATAGCTGGTGAAGGTGACCGGATGTGTAAAAGTTATTTTCTAAAGAAAAAAAAAAATTTAATTTGATGGTCCGAGTCGGGAATGAACCCACGCCTCCGGCACAGCAGGCCGAAGCACTAACCGCTGAGCCATACCCAACCACGTTACAGATTATCGTCATTCGAAATCTTGTCTCACTCTAGTTCAGGCATGCCCAAAAGCAGCAAGCGACAGAGCACTCACCAATACTCACAAAGATAAGCACCAATACCATTAATGAAATTGTTGTTGGTCAGTTTGCTTGCGCTCGCAAACACCAACCAAAGAAGAGTTGCTTAAATTGAACTAATAGTGCTCTTAGAAGTTGGATATAGTTCCAAAAAGTAAACGGATCGACAACGAAATCTAACGCACTCGCGAAGAATATGATGTTGTGGAAATCATTTGTTGCTAATTTTATAAACCTAAATCGGAAAATCACTTTGGAGAAGTCATGAGCATAATTATGCAATTCTTGTAAAATTTAGCTCTACACGTACACACAATTTTTTTCTTTTGCTCGCACGCGAATCCAGTTAACCTCTGGAGTACCTCAAGGTAGTCACTTGGACACACTCCTTTTTACTCTCTTGCTCCTGTGATTACACAGTGTATTATGGTGAGTGCGGCGCTTATTTGGCTCATGCGTAGCCCAATTCATCAAATTATAATGTCATTCTCGCGAGGGTGTTTGATATTAAGCAAATTTTAATTTGGGGAAAATGGTTTGAGTCTAGGTACTGCCTGAATGTTATTGTAAATTTGCTAGACAATTAATGTAAGGTCTATGTTAGATCACGTAGTCTTTTAATATTCCTCTAAAAATTGCCCATTTCGACGCTTTTGGGTTTGCTGATGTTTTATATTATGATGATTTTTATACCCGTTACTCGTAGAGTAAGAGGCTAAATACTACAGTCGTGCCAATGTATGTCACAGGCAGAAGGAATCATAGCCGATCATATAAAGTACATATATTCTTGATCAGCATCATCAGCCGAGTCGATATAGCCATGTCGTGTAATGGCGCTTGAACCAAAACTAACCCAAAAGATAGTTTCGCTGCCTAAAAGTAAGCAACACTAGTACACTAACAGACTAGTTATCTGAGAGATGTAGCGGGAGAAATGCGATTAACAGCCTTAATGAGAGACAAAGATGAAATGGTGAAAATGCATGGTTCTGTTAAGAACTTTCTTTCGGCAGCTCCTCCGAATCACCAGCTCTGTCTATTTCTGGCATTTGAGGCAACCAGTCTATTTGTATGTGCGGTAAAGTAACAAAAGTAGATCAAGCATCAAAATTTTAATTCGAAAGTGTTCAACATCTGCTCGGCCACTTTCAACTGCGGCCAAACACATAATTCTTTTGTGCCATACGACAAGTAAGTTGCCCATGGGCTTTCAGATAGCGAAAAGTTTGAAAGAAATCTTTTTGCTACTTGTGTTCAAACCCCCCCCCCTCCTGATCTAATTTCAGGCGTGGCACTTAGTATTAAAATTTTCTTTTGGGCTCCATTTAACGCCAACTCCAGCCAATACCCTAGGCTACACCGCTGGCCAATTTAGCTGCTAAAGAACCAAATTAACGATCCCCTCTTGAATCTGAGCTTAACGAGGCGAAAGAAAAAAACAAAAAGCTCCTTCGAGAGAACTGAAGCGGCTAGCTGAGAGGAAAGCTTCCCAGGCCAGCTCAGTGTACAAGGCGAGCGACGGCGGTGCGGCTGCCTTTTTTTTATTTCGATTTCTGCGGGACGGAGTGAACGAGAAACGGTCATAAAAAAGTGAGACGGATCCAGAAAACTCGGCCAGAATCGGTGTCCCGGAATTGCTGGTGTAAAATTTGCGGAAATAGCGCCAGAAGCAAATTTTTTTTTCTTCGCGCAGCCCCTGGCTGGCCATTCGAGCTGAAGAGAGCAAACTCCGTTGGTATAACGGCACTGATACCGGCTCTCCCTCTAACGAAGGCTTAGGCTACATTTTTTTTGTGTTTGTTTAGTGAAAAATTCTGAAATTAGCGGCAAAAGCAACCAAGAAAAAAATAATTCTTCTCTCGTCTGCCTCAGTTACCGTACTTCTGATTTTTGTGCCTCTCTGCCTGCAGTCCCGTTATACGCCATCTTGATCGAGAGAGCAGCTTGCTGCTAAAGAAAAAAAAAATGTAAGAAAAGGCAAAACGAGAGAGAGAGAGAGATGCTTCCAGCATAAAAGTAATTGTGGTGTGCCAACTTTTTTTTTGGGTGTCTTTTGTTTTTGCTTTTGTGAACGTTTATATATTGCAGCCACGGATACCGTACGGAAAGCGCTTTTCACCGGTGGATTAAAGGCATGTAAGTTAATTGCTAATGGCAATTTTTTTTATGATAAACTGCAAAAAGATAGACCCTAAAGGAAAAGGAGATAATTTCGCAGAGAGAGTTGCCGCTCTCTAGCCTCAGTTGCATCGAACATTTCTCTTACAATTCTTTTGTGTTTGAAGTCGAACTGATACCTCGGAATTACCGTGAAGTGCTAGGCTATGATCGAATATTTTTCTTTTTTGTTGCTTCACATAAAGTCAAGTAAATTTTTAAATAATTAAATTAATTCTTTTTTTATGAATCTTAAATTACATCTTACTTTTGAGATGACATTGTCTTAAAATAATCTACTATATTAATGTTACCCCTTTTTAAAAATATTATGAATACTAATTTTACCCCTTTTTAAAATATTATGAATACTAATTTTACCCCTTTTTAAAATATTATGAATATTAATTTTACCCCTTTTTAAAATATTATGAATATTTATTTTACCCCTTTTTAAAATATTATGAGTATTAATTTTACCCCTTTTTAAATTTCATTAATATTGATTTTACTTCCGTTTAAATTTTATAAAATTATTTATGCTAATTATAATATATTACTCCTACTGTCCCATGCATATATATATTTGAAATGCTTTTGAAGAAGGAAGAGAATGGAGATAGTTGTTAGAATAAATATTTGTAAATTTTTGTCGAAAATGTGCTAAGCGTTATTTCAGTGTGGAGCCATGCAGCGTTCTAGGGAGAACGGATAGGGAAATATAAATGACATAAGGGATCACCGGCCAATAAAGGTCATGCGGCATAAGGTGATCATAGGAAGGGTGGGCATCTGCTGTTGCAATACACCTGCACAGCCATATTTCTTCGTCCATATTCGCAATGTCATCAGCGTAAAGTCATGTATGTAGTTTTCTTGTGTCTGTCAGCTTTTTATTACGTCTGAAACTGTCCTTTAGTCTGCCCAATCGAACAATGAAAATATTTGGTACTTTTACATAGGTTTTTTTTTGTTTTTATTGCACGCGAAATTTTAAATCTGTTTGTGCGTATCATGAGCAAGTGGCCTAGTGGAAAACAAATTGAACCCTACCCAAGCCGACGACCGAAAAGCCGGGAATAACCGCGTGCTCCACTAGCCGTCACATCCACCACCAGCTTGATATAACCCGTTACATGCTACAAACATATTTTGGCGCCCAACTCAAGGGCCAAGTTTGGTCATTATTTTATGTTTTGATTTAAAACAGTCAAAACTGTGACATAAACTGAGGCCTAATTAAATAACCAATCAAGTCGTAAACACCTGACTTAATTCTTGCTCGAAGGGTTCCCCTTTCTTTTCTTTTCTTTCTTTTTCTTAATTGTCAGTAGCGAGTTTTGATAGACTTACAGATAGTATAGTCCAGGCTCATCTAACAATTCCATATGCTGCATAGAATCACAGGATAGGTTATGTTAAAATATAACACCGTGATCCAATAAATCAAGCATTTACTTTCAAGTGGGCAAGTCAACTAGCTGAATTGACGTTGTTATAGGAATGTGGAGTTTTGAGCTACGGCCTTTCCGTCAATAGAATCAGTGACTTATTCCCACTCCGCCTTTTGAGCTACTAAATTTTGAAAGGAGTTCTAAGTTCCATTCTAGTAGTAGTTTAAACCTCTTTTATTGTTTTCCTAAATTTTTCTCAATTTTTGTTTTGGTTTCTCGGAATTTTGTCAGCGTGCAGCTTGTCTGGGCAGTTCTGTTGCCTTTTAACTTTCAGTTCCAGTAATAAAGATGCTCGTCTATGATAAACCGAAATCAAAACAGGAATCTGCCTAAACTTCTACATACATATATGACTAGTTTCTATTGGATGCATACTATCTGTTAATTTTAAAACGTTTGCATGGCTTCCACATTTTTATTTATGAATTATTTATTGATTATTATTATATATTATATTTTGTTCCCATTAATATACAAACCGAATTAAGATCTTTTTTGCATTCAAGCAATGCCGTTACTTCGCAGCCCAGAAAAAGTACCTAGTGAACCAAACACATCTGTTCACTGTATTATTTGCTCACAAGCAATTGAGCAAGACCAGCTTTTTACCGCTAATTGTGGCCATCCCTATCATACAAGTTGTTTTAAAGCTAGAGCAAACATTTTAAAAGCGTGCTCAGCGTGCAAGCAGCCAATCAGTGCAACAAATTCACTACCCTTCACAAGTACGGGTTCCAGAGGAAAATATCCGTCAATACCTGAACCACTAACAACAAGATCTCGTGGTAGGCAATTACCTGAAGCTTCGCCTTCCACCAGACCCGACATGGAGAAGCAAGGTGAACTGAACATTCGGCAACAAGAGCCAAACGCTCCAATTGCTCCGACTGAACAGCAACCTCCAGCTTTGGGAGAATTACAGCGAGTCATTACCGAGGCCATGACAACAGCCATGGCACAGCAAGCTAGTTCACTAGCACTCACCCTGACTCAGCAAACAAATGCCCTTACTCAGGCTATAGCCACGGGTTTTAGAGCCCTTAGCATTCCCCCACAAGTACTACCACCTACAGGCACCTCGATACCGACTCTGCAAACCATAGAACAGCAAACATTTCAGCAACGGTTGCAATCAGCTAACTCACCGGCTCATTCAGTAGATCCCCTTTTACAACTTAGCGAGGAAACTAGCTACCCGCCTTTGACTTTCGATGCTAGACCAGATCGTATAAGTCAAATCATGGCAAACTGGAAGATTCGATTTTCGGGTAGAGGTCAGATGGCAGTAGATGATTTTATTTATAGAGTTGAAGCTCTGACCAAGCAATCGTTAGAGGGAAATTTTGAAGTGACTGCTTGTTATGCCAGTAATTTATTTGAAGGCATAGCCAATGAGTGGTACTGGCGTTACCATAGAAGTGTGACTAAGGTATCCTGGTTGCCCTTGTGTGCAGCATTGAGAGGGCAGTTTAAGGATGCCAGGACGGATAGGGATATCCGCACTGAAATAGAGCATCGTAAACAACGACAGCAGGAAACCTTTGACGATTTCTATGGGGCAATAGCTTCACTAGCAGATAAGTTATCTGTCCCCATGCCAGAGTTCGCTTTAGCAGAAACCTTACGAGCCAATCTCTTGCCAGAGATTCAGCTAGAAATTTTATACGAACCATCTTATAATATAGAACACTTACGTCAACTGGTCCGCAAGCGTGAATTGTTTATGAAAAACGTAGCTAAACAGCCGCTTTTCAAGCCACGACCCTTTGGTCGTCCAACAGTGCATGCTGTTGAAATACAAGCTGAGGAAGCAGTCATAGATAGTTCTGAAGAGGAGGACTACGACTTAGCTGCAGTCCATCTTGTGTGCTGGAACTGCCATTCCGAAGGCCACAGATACCAGGATTGCACGGTAGAGCGGCGGGTATTTTGCTATGGCTGTGGCCAAGCAGATACGTATAAGCCAACGTGTAAGAAGTGTTCGTCAAAAAACTCAGTGCAGCGTGCACCGATGAGAAGTGCACGCAAACAGATGGCGACCAAAAGCACGAGTACGGATTAAATAATCCTCCACAATTTCTGCATCCAAAAGATACAGACTTAAATTATCCCTCAGACCTTTCCAGCAATGATTGCAATACCATACCGGATTTACATAAACAGCCTTCTCGCTCTGCTTTACGCCGAATCGCCTATCTTAAGAGATGCAAGCTCGAGCGCAAATTGCTTCTATCCTCCGTAGTGGGAAAATTGCATGATATTCGACCATATGCGCGAGTTAGTATCCTGGATAAAACTATTGTTGGTCTAATGGATACAGGTGCTTCAGTCAGCTGCATAGGAGGCCAATTTGCAACTGAACTATGCAAGCAGAAAGAGATTTGCAAACAGTTTTCGGCCTCTGTTCGAACAGCAGATGGCAAATCACAAAACATAGTGGGCAAGGTTAAGACGGAAATAATTTATAAGGGTGAGAAGAAATTACTTACATTTTATGTTGTTCCATCCTTATCAGAAGACCTTTATTTAGGTGTAGACTTTTGGAATAGTTTCCAGCTATTACCCGCTGGCCTTAGAGCTGAGTTAGCGGATATTTCTTTATTAGATGATCCCCAGATACGACCTTTAACACAAGCACAAAAACAATCTCTGCTCCTTGTTGTGAGTAAGTTCCCCTCATTTGCTAAAAAAGGTCTGGGAAGAACTTCATTAATTTCGCATTCCATCGATGTAGCCAATGCAAAGCCGATAAAGCAAAGGCATTATCCTGTATCACCAGCTACAGAAAAATTGATGTATGAGGAGATCGATCGAATGATAAGCCTTGGCGTTATTGAAGAATCAAACAGCGCATGGTCTTCGCCAGTGGTTTTAGTTAAAAAACCTGGCAAAGTTAGAATTTGCCTCGATAGCCGAAAAGTGAATGAACACACAGTCAAGGATGCTTATCCAATGCCGATAATAGATGGCATCTTAAGTAGGCTACCAAAGGCAGAATACATAACGAGCCTTGATCTCAAAGATGCTTTCTGGCAAATACCGCTTGAGGTTAATT
This sequence comes from Lordiphosa magnipectinata, assembly GCA_037044535.1. NCBI lineage: Eukaryota > Metazoa > Arthropoda > Insecta > Diptera > Drosophilidae > Lordiphosa > Lordiphosa magnipectinata. The sequence continues at coordinate 22,238 of JBAMBO010004199.1, read as the reverse complement.
CGCGGGATAAGACTGCGTTCAGTATTCCTGGCAGACCACTCTACCAATTTAAGGTGATTCCATTTGGACTTACTAACTCCCCTCATACTATGTCCAGGCTCATGGATAAGATTATCCCACCGCATTTGAGAAATGAGGTGTTTATTTACTTAGACGACCTTTTAATAGTGTCAAACACATTTGAGCGACATATGGAAGTTTTAAAGTTAATTGCGGAGGAGTTAGAAAAGCCGAATTTGACCATTAACGTCGAAAAAAGCAACTTTTGTCTTAAGGAAGTAAAGTATCTTGGACATATCATAGGACATGGTACAATTAGTACCGATCCAGAAAAGATAATGGCTATAACTGAGTTCCCGATCCCTAGATCGGTAAAGCAAGTTAGACGCTTTTTGGGGATGACGGGCTGGTACCACAAATTTGTACAAAATTATGCAGCCATAGCGTCTCCATTAACAGACACTTTAAAGCAAAAACGCAGTTTTGCATGGACTGACGTGGCGCAAAAGGCTTTTGAAGAGCTTAAGGTTAAGCTCTGTTCAGCACCAGTGTTGCATAGCCCCAATTTCAGTAGACCCTTTTCCATCCATTGTGATGCGAGCAACACTGGAGTCGGCGCAGTTTTAATGCAGGAGAACAGTGAGGGTGATGAGACTCCTATAGCATTCATGTCTCGGAAACTGAATAAATGTCAACGCAACTACACAGTCACTGAGAAAGAATGCTTAGCTGCCATATTGGCTGTGAAAAAGTTTAGAGCATATGTAGAGGGACAGGAGTTCTCAATTGTGACTGATCACGCGTCCTTAAAATGGCTAATGTCTCAAACTGATCTTAGCTCTAGGTTAGCCAGATGGTCGTTAAAGCTTCAAGGCTTTGATTTTAAGATCATTCATAGGAAAGGTAGTCAGAATGTAGTGCCCGACGCTTTATCTCGCACATATACTGAGGATCTCTCAGCAGTGGATATGGAAGACATTATGGACTTACACTCGCATGAGTTTGACTTACCAGAGTATAAACTCATGAGAGAAAAGGTGTTGCAGAGCTCCCAGCAACTGCCAGATTTAAAGGTGGTCAACAATCGTATATATAGACGAACGGAGCACGCTTCAAGTGAGCAAATAGCAGACGACTTTTGCTGGAAACTGTGGATTCCGGAGACTTTGGTACCTTCCATTCTTAAGGAAGCACACGAAGATCCCTTGTCGTCACACTGTGGCATCAATAAAGCTTTAGAGAAACTCAGACGGCTTTATTATTGGCCTAACCTGGTAGCTGACGTAAAATATTACATTAATAATTGTGAAATTTGTAAGTGTACAAAACATAGCAACCAGATTCTTAGACCACCTATGGGAATAATTAGCCAATCCGATCGAGTTTTTCAGAAACTTTATGTGGACTTTTTGGGGCCCTATCCACGTAGCCGTTCCGGCAATATTGGTATTTTTGTTGTCCTAGATCACTTGTCTAAATTTCCCTTCTTGAAGCCTGTAAAGAAGTTTACTTCGGAGGCTATTATGAAATTCATGGAAAATGAGATTTTTCATTGTTTTGGAGTGCCTGAATCCGTAGTTTCGGATAACGGTGTTCAGTTTAAGTCAAACTGTTTTAACGCTTTACTCGACAGATATAAAATACGTCATATATACACTGCTGTTTACTCTCCCCAGGCCAATGCGTCTGAAAGAGTGAACCGATCAGTCATAGCGGCTATAAAGGCGTATATTCATCCCGATCAACGCAATTGGGATGAACAACTAAGCAGTATCTGTTGTGCGCTGCGTTCCAGCGCTCATACTGCCGTAAATACTAGTCCGTATCGAGTCGCTTTTGGACAAAACATGATTACGGATGGAAATAGCTACAAATTGTTGAGACAGTTAAACATGCTAGAAGATCGCACTGTAAGATTCTCCAGAGATGACTCCTTGGACCTTATACGTAAGAGGGCCAAAGATACAATGCAAACTCAACGCGCTCGAAATGAGAAAGCTTATAATTTGCGCAGCAGAGAAATATCTTTCGATGTTGGGCAAGAGGTATACCGTAAAAATTTCCAGCAAAGTAATTTTTCACAAGGGTTTAGCGCAAAGTTAGCACCAACATTTATAAAAGCGAGAATTAAACGCAAGATGGGGAATTGCTATTACGAATTGGAGGATCTTAAGGGCCGATTTATAGGAAAATATCATGCTAAGGATTTAAAGCAATAAAATAAGAGTAACGGCTCCAAGCGCGAATCACCCGTTTGACCCCCACGTGTGATTTTACTCGGGGGGAATTTGTAATGGCGCTTGAACCAAAACTAACCCAAAAGATAGTTTCGCTGCCTAGAAGTAAGCAACACTAGTACACTAACAGACTAGTTATCTGAGAGATGTAGCGGGAGAAATGCGATTAACAGCCTTAATGAGAGACAAAGATGAAATGGTGAAATGCATGGTTCTGTTAAGAACTTTCTTTCGGCAGCTCCTCCGAATCACCAGCTCTGTCTATTTCTGGCCTTTGAGGCAACCAGTCTATTTGTATGTGCGGTAAAGTAACAAAAGTAGATCAAGCATCAAAATTTTAATTCGAAAGTATTCAACATCTGTTCGGCCACTTTCAACTGCGGCCAAACACATAATTCTTTTGTGCCATACGATAAGTAAGTTGCCCATGGGCTTTCAGATAGCGAAAAGTTTGAAAGAAATCTTTTTGCTACTTGTGTTCAAACCCTCCCCCTCCTGATCTAATTTCAGGTGTGGCACTTAGTATTAAAATTTTCTTTTGGGCTCCATTTAACGCCAACTCCAGCCAATACCCTAGGCTACACCGCTGGCCAATTTAGCTGCTAAAGAACCAAATTAACGATCCCCTCTTGAATCTGAGCTTAACGAGGCGAAAGAAAAAAACAAAAAGCTCCTTCGAGAGAACTGAAGCGGCTAGCTGAGAGGAAAGCTTCCCAGGCCAGCTCAGTGTACAAGGCGAGCGACGGCGGTGCGGCTGCCTTTTTTTTATTTCGATTTCTGCGGGACGGAGTGAACGAGAAACGGTCATAAAAAAGTGAGACGGATCCAGAAAACTCGGCCAGAATCGGTGTCCCGGAATTGCTGGTGTAAAATTTGCGGAAATCGCGCCAGAAGCAAATTTTTTTTTCTTCGCGCAGCCCCTGGCTGGCCATTCGAGCTGAAGAGAGCAAACTCCGTTGGTATAACGACACTGATACCGGCTCTCCCTCTAACGAAGGCTTAGGCTATATTTTTTTTGTGTTTGTTTAGTGAAAAATTCTGAAAATAGCGGCAAAAGCAACCAAGAAAAAAAAAATTCTTCTCTCGTCTGCCTCAGTTACCGTACTTCTGATTTTTGTGCCTCTCTGCCTGCAGTCCCGTTATACGCCATCTTGATCGAGAGAGCAGCTTGCTGCTAAAGAAAAAAAAAATGTAAGAAAAGGCAAAACGAGAGAGAGAGAGAGAGAGATGCTTCCAGCATAAAAGTAATTGTGGTGTGCCAACTTTTTTTTTGGCTGTCTTTTGTTTTTGCTTTTGTGAACGTTTATATATTGCAGCCACGGATACCGTACGGAAAGCGCTTTTCACCGGTGGATTAAAGGCATGTAAGTTAATTGCTAATGGCAATTTTTTTTTATGATAAACTGCAAAAAGATAGACCCTAAAGGAAAAGGAGATAATTTCGCAGAGAGAGTTGCCGCTCTCTAGCCTCAGTTGCATCGAACATTTCTCTTACAATTCTTTTGTGTTTGAAGTCGAACTGATACCTCGGAATTACCGTGAAGTGCTAGGCTATGATCGAATATTTTTCTTTTTTGTTGCTTCGCATAAAGTCAAGTAAATTTTTAAATAATTAAATTAATTCTTTTTTTATGAATCTTAAATTACATCTTACTTTTGAGATGACATTGTCTTAAAATAATCTACTATATTAATGTTACCCCTTTTTAAAAATATTATGAATACTAATTTTACCCCTTTTTAAAATATTATGAATACTAATTTTACCCCTTTTTAAAATATTATGAATATTAATTTTACCCCTTTTTAAAATATTATGAATATTTATTTTACCCCTTTTTAAAATATTATGAGTATTAATTTTACCCCTTTTTAAATTTCATTAATATTGATTTTACTTCCGTTTAAATTTTATAAAATTATTTATGCTAATTATAATATATTACTCCTACTGTCCCATGCATATATATATTTGAAATGCTTTTGAAGAAGGAAGAGAATGGAGATAGTTGTTAGAATAAATATTTGTAAATTTTTGTCGAAAATGTGCTAAGCGTTATTTCAGTGTGGAGCCATGCAGCGTTCTAGGGAGAACGGATAGGGAAATATAAATGACATAAGGGATCACCGGCCAATAAAGGTCATGCGGCATAAGGTGATCATAGGAAGGGTGGGCATCTGCTGTTGCAATACACCTGCACAGCCATATTTCTTCGTCCATATTCGCAATGTCATCAGCGTAAAGTCATGTATGTAGTTTTCTTGTGTCTGTCAGCTTTTTATTACGTCTGAAACTGTCCTTTAGTCTGCCCAATCGAACAATGAAAATATTTGGTACTTTTACATAGGTTTTTTTTTGTTTTTATTGCACGCGAAATTTTAAATCTGTTTGTGCGTATCATGAGCAAGTGGCCTAGTGGAAAACAAATTGAACCCTACCCAAGCCGACGACCGAAAAGCCGGGAATAACCGCGTGCTCCACTAGCCGTCACATCCACCACCAGCTTGATATAACCCGTTACATGCTACAGTCGGTCTGACCGTTTGTCCGTCCGTCTGAATGAACACCTAGATCTCAGAGACTAGAAGAACTAGAGCAACCAAATTGGAAATTTAGACTCCAATTGTCTGCACGCAGATCAAGTTTATTTAAAATTTTTAACACGCCCACCCCCGCCCCCACAATAAAAAATGTTGAATAAATCCCACAATTTTTAAGATATCGATCTCAAATTTAAAACTTACATTTATATTCGCAATATCTATAAGCCCTGAAATATAAAGATCGGATGATAAATATCCGAGTCAAAAAAAGGTTGCATATTTTTCGACTGTCCCCCCTCAGGAACACAGGAAGGCTATTAAACGTTTCTTTCCATGAGTAACGGGTATATCGAAGTCGGTTAGAGCCGACTTTAACTTACGCTCTCATTTTTTAAAAGACAAAAATACTGTCAAATGGATTTTCTGCGATATGAATGCCCATTTCATCAGAAAAGTCCACCGAGACCAAAAAATGAAAATGACCTAAAAACACTATTTTCATACTCTGTACCGAAGGTACATAGAGTATATTAAGTTTGTGCAAAAGTATGTAACAGGGAGAAGGAATCGTTTCCGACCCTATAAAGTATATATATTCTTGATCAGCATCAACAGCCGAGTCGATATAGCCATGTCCGTCTGTCCGTCCGTCCGTCCGTCCGTATGAACGAAGAGATCTCAGAGATGGTAAGAGATAGAGGTTTGACATGTATGGGACATATATTTCTTATACTTGCAGGCAGATCAAGTTTATTTTCAATTTTTGCCACGCCCCCGCAATTTGGAAAAAACTTCATATCTCCTACAGTTCTGGAGATAGATCGTTCGTTCCTTCTAGAGATACCTTGTAAACAAAATTATTTATCGATTTGCTGAAGGAATGATAAAGATCGGATGAATGATACTCAAGTTATGGGAAAAAAACGGCCACTTAACACCACCCACCCCCCCACCAATAACCACAGCAACATACCCTAACCGTTCAACACAGGCAATCTTAGTGCGAGAGAGAAAGAGAGAGAGAGAGAAACTTAGAGAGCGCACCGCGTTGTGCGCGGGGTGTTAACTGGCCGTTTGACTCCTGAGCAAATGCGAGTGTAAGGGTACAGAGTATGTTATAGTCGGGCTTGACCGACTTTCATTCTTGTTTATCATATTTTCATGGGGAAATAATAAAAATGAACTAATATGAGCCAATTTTAAATATATTCATAACCCATTTCGAGATTTTCGAAAGCAAAGTTGCGCAAAGACCATTTTTCTCATTTGGATACGTGTTGTTGTCTTAAAAATGCGATTAGATTCCATTGATTTTTGCTCTCTAAACTATTTCTAAGGTGTACCCTTAGAAAGTTAAAAGATAATGCAAAAGACACCATAAGAAACTATATGATTGCAATTAACTGTAAGTTTCTGCTTTATATTATAACAAAAACAACATAAATATAATGAGGAAATTTAAGTAACGTAACGTCAGGTAACCTCACGTCAGATACTTATGCAATTTAAAAAAAATTGGCTAAACATTTTTGAATAAGATAACTTGGAAAATAAACTTGTATTATTTCAAATCATACCAAAAACAAATTTTATACAAAAAGCTTTGCCCAATTCGCAAAGTTTTGAATTTTTCTAAAACAAGTCAAAACCCACTTCCATTTTATGTAACGTCACGCCAGCATATATGTTGGCTTATATCTTTAACTCCTTATGATCGATTGATGTCATTGTTTTTGCTAATTATAGTGCTACTTAATTGTTACCCAAATATAGAACAATCTTTTTAAAAATCCAAGATTTTCATTTATTTTAAAAACATCTTTCGTACGAACGTAACGTCCCGTCAGTTTGGAAATGCCCATATCTTGAAAACAAGAGTTGATGGAGAAAAACCGAGAACTGTTTTGGAATCAGTGTCCAAAACTGGATCAGAATTTTGCATCGAGAAGGCTGAACCCAAATGGCCTGTGTAATCTAACTGTAATTCTTGATCTTCAAATACAATTTAAATATCTTGTCACTGCCACGGTTAATGAGGTAAAAAATATTCTTGGACTTATTTAACTTTGGTCGAGGGAATTTAATGGTTACATTCGTGTACTACCAAAATTTCGAACATTTTATTCTTATTCTATCACAAGAAAAGGTTAAGCCAACTAAGCAATAGACTGAATATAATCCATTGAATATGCAATCTTAGCCCGAAATAAATACAAACTCCTTGTGTTCTCCCGATGATTGCATAGCCTAGCCTAAAATCGGGTCAACACTGCGTATGAGTAACATTTAATAATGCAAATCGATGTGGTTATTGTTGTTATTGTTATTGCCGTTACTGTTGCTGCTTATCCAGCAAACCGTCTGCATAAACAAACTATGCAAATTATTTTAATAGCAAACAAACTGCAAGCCGACCGACTAATAACCTGCCAACCTCATTGCATGAGCAGTTGCAACCACAAGTCACTCATAGCGCTGGCTCTTCGCCCCATATGCAAATAGTGTGTGTGAGAGGAGTAAAGCCTGCTAGTGCGTGTGGGTGAGTGTGTATATTCTCCACACACTAATTTAGTTTCGTTGCGTCACATTATTCTTATTTTTCCAAGGCCCACCTAAAATTGCCTACTTACAAATTCAATTTCCACAATGATTGCAATCACGATTATGGCCCAGAATGGTGGAACTTTACCTCGCAACAAGTTGGTAGATAACAATGGCGGCGTACATACATACGTGCAACATTTACCGTCGTTTACGTGACACCAAATCATGTGAGTCAGACGGAGAGGGAGCGAACTGCTCGCAGCTGTTGGCCGGAAGTTAACTATTCGATGGGACCCATTCACAACGCACGTTTTGGCATTTAGCGCAACTTTCGCTTGGCCATCCGACAGGCATGAGTCCTGAACAACTGAAGCAACTGCGTCCTCTTTCACATACGTCAAGTTGGCCTAAATTAATGTTCATTAGTCACGTTGCGAGTGTAATCAATTTATAATGTGCCCAAAAAGAAGCGGCTGCGGTTGATGTGTGTCATCGAGGACCAAGGGTGAAGCTCAATAACGTATTTTAGCCTAAAAACTGGAATCATATGCAAACTTTAACAGCCCACGAAGATAATTACAAGCAAAAAAGTATTTAACTAGATTGTAGTAGCAGTTTAGGTACGAGGATATAGGACTGTACATTTGTTTATAAGAAACACAGAGAGTGGCTGTTTTAGCGACCTTAAGATTATCAATCATAGAACTTTTTAGCGGGCTCTAGGTCTATAAGTTATGATTTTCATCACAGAGAGTATATTAAAATTATCCAGATGTTTGTAACACTTAGAAGCAATCATATCCGATCCCAATTTAGGCTGGACTGCATTTTCTCTTTTTTTTGTGAAATTTTATATATTTTAATTATTTTTGTGCCTCTAAAATTTGAATTAAAGCGAGTTGGCAGTAAACTGGCCGATTTTAGCCCTTAACTTGAGTATCGTTCATCCGATCTTTATCATTCCTTCAACAAATCGATAAATAATTTTGTTTACAACGTATCTCTAGAAGGTATCTATCTCCAGAACTGTAGGAGATATGACGTTTTTTCCAAATTGCGGGGGCGGGAGGGGGCGTGGCAAAAATTGAAAATAAACTTGATCTGCCTGCAAGTATAAGAAATATATGCCCCATACATGTCAAACCTCTATCTCTTACCATATCTGAGATCTCTTCGTTCATACGGACGGACGGACGGACGGACGGACGGACGGACGGACGGACGGACGGACGGACGGACATGGCTATATCGACTCGGCTGTTGATGCTGATCAAGAATATATATACTTTATAGGGTCGGAAACGATTCCTTCTCCCTGTTACATACTTTTGCACAAACTTAATATACTCTATGAACCTTCGGTACAGAGTATAAATATGCCGAAAAGGGCAATATTAAAAGCATTTCTCTCAAAAAGCACTAAACCTACAGACTGAATTTTTTTCTTCCCTGTTTTAAAAGATGTCCGTCTGTCCGTCCGTCCGTCTGTCCGTCCGTCCGTATGAACGAAGAGATCTCAGAGATGGTAAGATAGAGGTTTGACATGTATGGGACATATATTTCTTATACTTGCAGGCAGATCAAGTTTATTTTCAATTTTTGATACGCACCCCCTCTTCCACAGTTTTGATGATAGATGGTTTGTACCTTCTAGAGATATCTAGTAACCAAAATTAATTATCGTTTGCTGAAGGAATGATAAAGATCGGATGAACGATACTCAAGTTATGAGTAAAAAACGGCTAGTTAACACCCCCCCACCGCCGCACCCATCACCACAGCTTTCCATTGAACAGAAGCAATCTTAGTGAGAGAGAGAGACTTAGAGAGCGTACCGCGTTGTGCGTTGTGTGTTAACTGGCTGTTTGACTCGTGACCAAATGCGAGCTACGACATTAAGGGTGCAGAGTATGTTATAGTCGGGCTTGACCGACTTTCTTTCTTGTTGTTTTAAAGTTCGGTCACACTGTTGCGAATAACTGTTTCTTGTGCTCTGGACATGTAAAGCAAAATGTTTAAAATTTATTTTATTAAAGTTGATGCAATAAAATTGTTCGCGATTATCGTCAAGCAGTGAACAAAAGTGTGCGACACCAAAGCGACATCAAATTTGAGACGTTTTGTTCGTATAAATATGTGTATGAATTTTAATATACCGTTGCTTATGCAGGAACGGGACCCCATTAAGTTCTGGAAAGAAGAGAAAGACGCATTGCCAGTGCTTCCTGACTTGGCATTGTCTTATCCTATTACAGCGGGAAGCTCCGTGCCATCGGAACGCTTGGCTTCGGCTATAAAAATTGTGGTTTCTGAAGCCGTATGACCGATGTGCTCAACGGGTCTTCCTAAAATCTCTAACGATAATTGGTAAAATCAGAAGCTTTTACATTTCGTAGATTTGACTGAAAAAGTTTTTTTTTATGCTTTGTAGTTCGAATGATATATTTCGAAAGATGAGGAATATAAGAAGTAAACACTTCTTTCGTTCCATAAATTAAAAATCATGAATAAGTTTGCAGAACTTATGTTATAAATGAATAAAAAAATAAATATCTTTTGTTAATTTAATAATTATACATTAAGGGCCGATTTCTCATATACGAAATAGCTGCTATGTCTTAGATCAACTAACAATTTACTCTATTATTTGTTAGTTTATGAATTTTTTACACCAAAATATTAATATCGAAATGATACTTTTTTTATTTCGTCAAAATTATCGATATAGATATTTTTGAAATATCCGAAAACCCTACTTTTTACTCTACGAATAGGGGGCATAAGAATTTAGGAGAGTGAGTTTCTCATTGATGGTAATCATATATTTAAATTTAATGCTGATACGAGTGGGGGAAGTTTTTGTATACTTATTCTGCTATGCCATTTATGAGGATTTGAAAGCAACAATTAAAAAAATTCAGAATATGAAATGAGGATCGTTCTTTCTGTGGATGCTTTTTCCCTAAATCACAGATTTTGGGTCAGGAAATTCACGTTTTCATTTATACCGCACAAATCGTGTTGGAAGAGGAGAAAGATGTGGATGCAAGAAGCAAACACCAGTGGCTTAGTTGTCTTATTTGAAAAGCACACTGTCGGGCGTGACAATGCCCCCATGGTGAGGGGCGACGTCCATAAAACCTCGCAGCATCTGGCTGATACGCTACTCTTAGTCGAGAACCAAATTAAGACTCTACCCGCAATGTAGGTATCAACGCACAACTACCACAATCTCCCGCAAGGTGTCCCGGCATGGTGTCCCTGATCTTCATGGGCCTTGTGGGACGTACTTCCACACAATAGTTCGAGACAAAAATTTAAAAGCTTTCGCATGAGCGCCAACAGTTTTAACTGCCTCTTTGGATTGTGCACTTGGCTCCAAAGTGAAACACCCTCTCTAGACGCGATACGAATCTCATGCCGAGCGAGATCAATACAAAATTTTTATTTCATAAAACTAAGTATTACTGTAGTTGCTAGATTAAAACTATATCTGCGGCTGGTGGAGTTGATGAGCCAGCAGCCAGCAGCAACCAGCATGTGGAATCAGCAGCGGCAGAAGCAGCAACGCCAGCGTGGGCCGAGATAGCAGCGTCCAGTATACGTTCGGGTCAGGCCGAGCTTGAATTTGGAGAATGTCAAAACGGGATGTCATCGAGGAGTGCCGAGCATCGAATAAATAATATAAATAATAATATAAATCAAAATAATATAAATAATATATATAAAAATAAAATAAATGGAAATATATTTCCAATAAATTTATATATTTAAACGAATTTAAAATTTGGAGCTCTGAACTGGGAGGTGTTTTCAGTATGATTTGTATTTTGGGACTGAAGGGAAACTGTGTCGACAACAGGCATATGGACTTGAAGTATGAAGCAGGATTGCTTGGATGTGAAAAAGTTATTTATATATGATTTTTATTTTGTGGCTACTTAGCACAGGGTTGGTAGATAGTTCCGGATGGCGCTTTGTAGGGGCCTCACATAGACGTTACAGTCCTTAGTGAGGCCGGGTAGTTTTTTCTGGGTACCATTAGAAATCCCAGAGGATCATTGACGTTTTGACAAATGCCAATATTTGTTTGGGAGAGTTCTTTGCCGCCTCTTCAAGAGAGGTGAGACTTGGGGAGTCCAGATGGGTTAATCTTGTCTTAGCGATCGCTGCAGATGAGGTGTTCCACAGTTTCTACGACTCCATGTTCCTTACATTTGCTGCAGGTATCCGCTGTCGTGATGCCTAGCTTTTTCGCGTGAGCAGCTGCTAGGCAGTGACCAGTTAGTATGCCTATAAGCAGTCTACAGTCTCTTCTTTGGATCTGTAGCATTAAGTGAGTGAGTATTTTGTCTCTTGTCATGATGCTGAGGGAATCTATTGCCACCCTGCTTGCCAGAACATTTTTGGAGTAAATAATGTCTCTGCATTGCTTTGATTGCCGCTTGGCTGTCAACGTATATGTTTATTTGGTTGTTTGGTGCGTATTGTTATGCCAATGCCGCTGCACTCAAAAAACAACTCACCCAAAAAAGTGACATTTTCGCCCTAATTTTTAGAAAGTCGCCGTAAAAAACAAAAAATATCTCTAAAAAAAAATAGGAATTGTGTTCTAAATTTCAGGGCAATTTTTCTATAAAATAAAGTGGTGGGGGTGTTCTTTGTTGTTGTTTTTTTCTTTTTTTTTACTTTACTGGGATTCGACGAACTCTGGACCTCTCACACGCGGACGGACGCCTTAGCCCACTCAGCTATTTGCCTTAAGCAAGAAGTTGCGTCAAAACCATAGTTAAGAAAGTACGCAGATGGGCGAGGCCTGGGATCAAGTCACCGAAGCAGCACTTTTTCTTTTTATATTCTTTTAGAAAAACTTTCTTAAAATTACGGTTTATTTTGTAAATTTTAGGGCAAAATACCCTACATTTGTAACAAATATTTTCTAAAATCAAAGGCGGAATTACCCTAAAAATAAGAAAAGGCAGTCAAAGCAAATTCACAATATTTTTCTAAATTTTAGAAAGTTTTTTCTAAAAAATTAATTTTTAGGGCAACTTTTCTAAAATGCAGAAATTTTTTCTAAAATATATAAATTTTTTCTAAATTTTAAGGCGATTTCGATTTCAGGGCGATTTTCTTAAATATAGAAAAATAATTTTCTGAGTGTGCTTTGGTGCAGTGGTCTGGCAGTTTGCGTCTTCGACTTCTGAGGCCATCTTTGAGCCGTCTGTGAATAGGTGCATTACTTCCTGGGCCAGTCCTGAACGCCAGTCTTCGGGTCCTAGTAGTGCTGATGCGCCTGTGAAGTTGGTTTTTGGGATCATGTAGTCCGTGCTACTGTTGATCCCTCTACCCACCATGCTGTGTCCATTGCTTTGTAGCGCCATGGTGCCTACCGCACAGAGACGTTAGGCAGTCTTTTGCGCAAGGAGGCATGCTTGGATGTCCAGGGGGTTGACTCTTAGGATGTGTTCGAGTGCTTTTGTTGGAGTGGACCTCAGCGCCCTCGTTATGCAGACTAATGCCTGCCGCTGGGCCTTTTCCATCAGCTTTAGATATGTGGACTTCTCCGTGGCTTGCCACCATACCAGTATGCCATGTAGTAGCATAGGTCATATTACTGAGATGAAGAGCCAGTGCGTTAGACTTGGTGATAGTCCCCAAGTGCTGCTTAGCATCTTCTGGGATGCATATAGCGCGTTGGTTTCTTTTTTCAAACTTTCCTCCACATTGAGTCTCCATGACAGTTTACTATCGATTACTACTCCAAGGTATTTTACGTAGTTCTTTGGCGTTAGCGGTGTTCCAATTATCGTAGGTGGAGTCCATGGCGGTACCTTGTATTTCTTGGTGCAACAGAATCAGATCCGTCTTCTCCGCATTGATACTAAGTCCGGCATCTGTGGCCCACTTAAGTATGGACATATCCCCATGCTAGTTATGCTTATGTCGTCGGCATATGCGGTTATCTTGGGTGCTTTCCGGCGGAATTCTAGTAACAGTTCGTTCACCACAAGGGTAGGGTGCTTAAAATGTCACCTACATAGCTCGATTATGCGGGCGTCTGCTATGTGCGTTGCTGTTAAGGTGGACAGTGACCTTGGCGGAGTAGTTATTGCGGCTATCTACTGTCCGCCATATCTACAGTGGTCAGCCGAAGACTTTTCTTGTATCTTCGAAGAGCTTGGTCCCAGGTTCTTGATTGCCGGGGACTGGAATGCGCATCACCAGCTCTGGGGTGGAAGAATTGCAACTGCCATAGGCACTGCGCTCCATAATTGCCTAGCCTCTGCACACCTGCAAGTATTATCAACTGGAAGTCCCACATACTTTCCATCAAACCACAACTTTTCCCCATCAGCCTTAGATTTTGCTATCTTCTCTGGAATCCGATCAAACAATCTGGCTATTAGCGGTGGTCTCTTCCGACCACATCCCCTTGGTAATAGATTTTCGAGCCGCAGCTTACACCATCAGTGTCAAGCCGAGACTATTACGAAGGCATGCCAACATTTCTCGGTTCCAGAGTAAACTGGAACAGACGGTTAACATCGACATGGAGCTGAATTCTCCCGCGGACATTGATGACGCAGCCCAACTATTTCTTCCAAATATCCGCACAGCCGCTGAGCAAACTATGAGTGGTAGACCCCCCCGCAGTCACCGTAGTCCCCCTCAGGCACTTTTAAAACCTGAGGTATTCGCCATTGTGAGACGCAAGAGAGCGCTGCGTCGGAGATGGATAGGCTCTCGCAACCCTTTAGATGGGGCTGACAATCTTAGAGCTGCAGACTCCCCGAGAAAGCTTCTCTTTGATATTAAGGCTCAATACCTGGAAGAAAAACTTCGTAACATCGAACCATCGCAAGACCGAGGTTTCTCCCTTTGGAAATGCACCCGTCATGTGAAGAGACAGCCCAGAGGTTTGTAGTCCAGAGGGAAGATGGATCCTGGGCTCGCTCTGATCTGGAGATAGTTGAGGAGTTTGCCAACAATCTAGAGGATCGTTTCACCCCCTTCAGACTAGTTTCAGCTAAGGATGCCGCCCCCACTCAAGCTGGTCTCTCAACAGAAACTGGCCCACTCTCTCTCATCAGACCCATCTCTCTGGACGAAGTGCGTCTTCAGATACGGCTGCTAAAGTCCACTAAGGCCCCGGGCATAGACGATGTTGACGGCAAAACTGTCAAGGCACTTCCTGAAGTGGGAGTTCTGTTCCTGCTGATGCTATTCAACGCGATGTTACGGTTGCAATACTTCCCGACCATTTGGAAGTCCGCTGCGATTGTAATGATTCCCAAGAAGGGCAAGGATCACTCAAAGCCCGACTACTACCGGCCAATTAGTCTACTGACAATTTTCTCCAAAAAAAAAGAAAGATTATTTCTTGGAAGAATGTTGGCAGTTAGCGCGGTCGAAGATGCTATACCTGACCATCAGTTTGGTTTTCGAAGAGGACCCTGTGCGCCGCAACAGGTCCACAGAGTCTTAAACCACATTTTGAAGGCATTCGAGAGCCTGCAATATTGCTCTGCCGCCTTTCTGGACATAAGACAGGCGTTCGATCGCGTTTGGCACGAGGGCCTGCTTTTCAAGCTTAAGTCCCTACTCTTTCCAGAACAATATCTGCTGATTCGCTCCTTTCTCCTAGGCCGCCGTTTTACAGTTGAGCTGAGAGGAGAGCGATCAAGCATCCGTCCCATTATTGCAGGGGTACCTCAGGGTAGTGTTCTTGGACCGGTACTATACTCTCTTTTCACCTCGGACCTGCCGTATCCAGTTGCACATCGCACCTGTATTGTCACGTACGCTGACGATACCGCTTTGCTTGCATCCAGCAACAGCCGCAAAAGAGCATCTGCTAAGCTCCAGCAGTTCCTGGATGGCTTTGGTCGTTGGGCGAACCGCTGGAACATAGCTATTAACCGTTCAAAAAGCCAACACTGCACCTTCGCTATGAGACGCGGAAAAGTTGCTCGAGTGCAACTTCTTGGGTCAAGAGTCCCATATTTGAAATCTGCGGTTAAATATCTTGGTGTGACATTGGACCGCCGTCTGACCTGGAAAGCCCATGTGGTACGAGCAGCAGCTACAGTAGCAGCTAAGTCGAAGGAGCTTGATTGGCTTCTCAAGCCTCGTAGCGGACTTTCGTTGCGATCCAAAGTCCTTGTTTACAAGGATCATGCTAGGTCATGCCTTCCTGGACCTGGGGGATCCCGCTACGGGGTACGGCATGCTCCACTACACTCAAGAAACTAGAATCTTCTATAAGCCGAGTACTACAGCGCATTGCTGATGCTCCCTGGTATGTGAGGCATACAACTTTATATCGCGATTTGGATGTTTTGCCATTATGCGCCCAAATCATATGCATACTAGTAGGTATCATGACCGACTGGTGGCCCACTCCAATAGACTTGCATCTGAATTGGCTACAAACAGGCTCCGAAGACGCCTTAACCGACGACATCCCTCAGACCTCTGGGTCCATGGAAGGCGTCCCTCGGGCCGCCACATCAACTTGGCATAAGTGTCCCCTTGGGACTATCCCCTACTAAAACTTGCACGCTGCTGGTTTCCCCAGCAAGATGACAGTTCACTCCCAGGACCTGTGCTGCGTGTTAAGTTGTTATCCCAGGCGTTTGCCGTGCTGTCTAAGCCCCGTATAGTAATAGTAATTCTTGTTAACTATTTGTAAATAGATTAAGTTCTATGTATCAAGTATTCTCCTAGCTATCATTAAACAACAAAAAAAAAGAGAGAAGGGTAGAAGAGGTGCCAGAACTCCGCCCTGAGGCGCTTCGCCATGTGCCTCCTTCGTCATGGTTGCGTTACCCCACTCGGCTTGTACTTTTCTGCAGCTCAGCAGGTGGTATATCCAGGTGTCCAATGCCTTGTGTATTGCTAGTGCTCTTTGGCTTCGCATTATCGCTTCTGTGGTGACGTTGTTAAATGCTCCAGATATGTCTAGGAATGCTCCCAGGGCAAATTCCTGATGGTACAGTGCCTTCTCGATGGTGGCTACTAGGGAGAGTAACGCTGTTTCCACCGATTTCCCTTTCGTGTAGGCGTGCTGATTATCCTTCAAGGTCAGGTTCATGCCTTCTCTTATATGAAGATCTAGTAGTTTTTCCATTGTTTTGAGCAGGAATGATGTGAGGCTTATGGCCACTGTTGTAAAATATGAACATAGTCACATGGATACACATGAATACACTTTTATTATTTATATGTGTGAGTGAAGTGGATGAGGAGATCGCAAAACGTAACGGGACCTTCTTGCGCTTCTTCGTCTACTCTTCTTTTTGCTTGTACTCGAAAACACGACGCTTCACTTCTCTCATGACAACGAGTGCGTGCGGTTGATGAAAACTAAATCGAAGTGTCTACTTATTTTATTGTGTTGCTGGTTTGGATAATACTTTATTGTATTATATTTGCTTATAAAAACCATAGGTTATGGGCCCAGACACAATTGCAGCAGATAAATAGTAGAGTTCTGTGATTGTGAAAATATAAAAAGTGAATAAAACTGAAAAACTATTGATAAATGTGTGTGTGTGCATGTGGACATATGTATACATGTGTATCACGTTTTCTGGACAATGTTTAAATAAAGAAAAATGAAATGTGTTAATTTATTTGTGTATGATAATAATCGCACAATTATATTTTTTAATTTCACAATAAATGACGGCGCGAAACAATTTCGCTGCGAAATTTCTAGAACACGCTTCGAATTCGCCGCGAGATTTTTATACCCGTTACTCGTAGAGTAAAAGGGTATACTAAAGTCGTGCAAATGTATGTAACAGGCAGAAGGAATCATTTCTGACCATATAAAGTATATATATTCTTGATCAGCATCAACAGCCGAGTCGATATAGCCATGTCCGTCTGTCCGTCTGACCGTCTGTCCGTCTGTCCGTCCGTCCGTCAGTCTGTATGAACACCTAGATCTCAGAGACTAGAAGAGCTAGAGCAACCAATTTTGAAATGTAGACTCCTATTGTCTGCACGCAGATCAAGTTAATTTCAAATTTTTGCCACGCCCACCCCCGCCCCCACAATAAAAAATGTTGAATATCTCCCACAATTTTTGAGATATCGATCTCAAATTTAAAATGTACACTTATATTCGCAAAATCTATAAGCCCTGAAATTTTCATCAAGATCGGATGATAAATAGCCGAGTTAAAAAAATGTTGCATACTTTTCGGCTGACCCACCTCGGGCATACAGGAAGGCTATTAAACATTTGTTTCCATGAGTCACGGGTATATCGAAGTCGGTTAGAGCCGACTTTAACTTACGCTCTCGTTTTTCAGAGACGCCTCGACATATTCGACGCTTCCAAGAAAAAGTTGCTGGGCTGCGTGTTGCTGTGCTGTTGCTGGACAATGTTGCTGTGCTGTGTTGCTGGTCGGTGTTGTTGTGTTGTGTTGCTAGCAAGTGTTGCTAAGCTGCGTTGAGGTTAAGAACAAAACAATGGATAAGGGAAAGAGAAATATAAAACCGTTTGACGGTGAATAATACTGAATCTGGAAGTTTAGAGTGAGAGCGCTCTTAGAAGAGCATGATTTATTAAAAGTAGTAGATGAAACACAGTTAGAAATTACCGAAGAAAATAAAAAGGCAGAACGGAATGCAAAAAGTTTAATAATCGAATATCTAGTCATTTCTAGTTTTTGCTAACAGTGAGAATACAGCTAAACAGATTTTTGCAAATTTAGATGGAATTTACGAAAGGAAAAGCTTAGCATCGCAACTATCACTGCGAAAGAAACTTTTGGGTTTGAAGTTAAAAGGTGATACTTCGCTCCTCAATCACTTCAATTTCTTGAATGATCTCATTACGCGGAGCTTATCGCGTCAGGAGCAAAGCTAGACGAGATGGATAAAGTTTCCCATTTATTTTTGACTCTTCCATCCAGTTATGATGGAGTTATAACTGCAATAGAGACTCTATCAGAAAGTAGCTTAACATTAGCTTTTGTGAAAACACGTCTTCTTGATCAGGAGATCAAGCTTAAAAATATGGGCAGGGATACGGGTGCTTAAGTTCTGCAAGCAATAGGCAAAAAGGAGTTGAAAGACAAATTTAGGAATAAGACAATGCAGAAGTTTGGTAAGAAACCGTTCAAGCCCCATTTTAAACCAAAACCGAAGTGCTTTCATTGTGGTAAGTTAGGTCATCTGAAGAAAGATTGTTTCTTCTTAAAAAGGCAGGGAAACCAGAATTTTAATGAAAATAGTGGACAGGAAAGGCAGGCTCAGATGACAACAACAACAACAACAGCAGCAACCCGACCAGAGCGTAGTTTCGCTTTCATGATGAGGAAAGCAACAACAAGTCCCAGCACAAGTGAGGTTGAGTTTATCCTAGACTCAGGGGCATCGGATCACCTCATAAACGACACCGCATTGTTCTCCGAGTATTAGCGTTTGCAATCAAATGTGGCTATTGAGATTGCAAAACGCGGAGAATACATATACGCTACAGCCGAAGGAGTGGTCAACCTAAACAGCTCTGGAAACCAAATCATCCTACGAAACGTGCTGTACTGTAAGGACATTCCGCACAACTTACTTTCAGTAAAGAAGGTGCAGGATGCTGGGATGACCATCGAGTTTAACCCTGGAGGCATTAAAGTGTCTAAAAATGGTAAATTGGCATTTGATGGAATATGTGAGTACAATGTACCGATTATAAAATTTAAATTGAACAGTAGAATATTTACATCAAAGATTTCAAATAGTGCTGAGTATCGATTGTGGCATGAAAGGTTAGGACACATAAGTGTAGGAAAATTTTTAGAAATAAAACGAAATGGCCTTTTTGAAGATATTAAGCTTTTAAACAATGTTGTATAAATGGCAATGTATAAATGGCAAGCAATCTAGATTAAAATTTGAAAATAAAGAAAATGTAACACGACCGCTATTTATTGTCCATTCCGACGTCTGTGGTCCAATCACACCCCCTACCGTTGATAATAAAAACTATTATGTAGTTTTTATTGATCAGTGTACACATTACTGTGTGACATACTTAATAACATATAAGTCGGATGTATTTTTCGTTTTCAAAGATTTTGTTTCAAAGAGTGAGGCACACTTTAACTTGAAAATGGTAAATCTGTATAGCGATAATGGAAGGGAATATCTTTCTAATGAAATGCGTGAGTTTGTGTCGAAAAAGGCATCAGCTATCATTTAACGGTTCCTCATACTCCACAATTAAATGGTGTATCAGAACGGATGATTCGAACAATCACCGAAAAGGCTCGCTCTATGATTAATTGTGCTAAAATCAATACATATTGAAATGGTGAAGCTGTTTTAACAGCAACATACTTAATTAACAGATCCCCAAGTACAGCATTGCCAAATATAAATGAAACACCATTTGAGATGTGGCATAACAAAATAACAACATAACAATAACAACAAACATAACAAAAAAAAAAGCCTGTATAAAAATATCTAAAGATTTTTGGTTCGACAGTATATGCACTAAACAAAGTTCGAAAGCGAAAGTTTGACGAAAAGTCGATTAAAACTATACATACTTGTCGGGTATGAACCAAATGGGTATAAATTGTGGAATGAGGAATCGAGGAAATTTATGACAGCTAGAGATGTTGTGGTGGATGAGATAAATATGTTAAAATCTAGAGTTTTACATGGAGAAGACTCTGTGGTTCAAAGTAATACAGTTGAACCAAATAATGACTCTTTAAATAGAGAGAAAAAAGAGTTGGATTTTCCTTTGGTGGAAAATAATGAATGCCGATCCAGTTGCAGAAACTGGTGATAAATCAAATGAAAATAAAAATAATAAAAGTGAGGAAGAAATTAGACGCAGTGAAAGAATTAAGGGTAAACCAAAATTATCATATCGATTTTTAGAAAAATGTCTTATGAATACTCAAATATGTTTAAATGATATTCCTAATACATTTGATGAAATTAAGTTTCGTGAAGACAGATCTTTCTGGGAGAAAGCCATACAAGATGAACTCAACTCCCATTTTCAAAATAATACTTGGTCCTTAGTGCAAAAGCCAAATAACAAAAACATAGTTGATTGCAAGTGGGTATTTAGTATCAAACAAGATGAGCTTCGTAACTTAGTAAAGTATAAAGCAAGGCTTGTAGCGCGGGGTTTCACTCAAGAGTATATGACTGATTATGACGAGATATTTGCACCAGTTGCACGAATTTCAAGTTTCAGATTTCTATTGGCACTTTCAAATCAGTATAATTTAATGGTTCATCACATGGATGTCAAAACCGCATTTTTAAATGGAACTTTAAAAGATGAAATATACATGACTGTTCCAAAAGGCTTGACCCAATGTTATGGGAATAAAGTAGGTAAACTTAATAAAGCTATATATGGCCTTAAGCAAGCTGCTAGATGCTGGTTCGAAGTGTTTGTAAGCGTATTGAAAGAAGTTGGATTTGAAAATCTAGGAGTTGACCGTTGTATTTATATTTTAAATAGGGGAGATATTTCAAGAAATATATATATTTTGTTATATGTGGATGATGTAGTAATTGCTACAAGCAAATCTGATACAATGTCCAATTTTAAATCTTACCTTCAAGATAAATTTCAAATGACTGATTTACTTGAGATTCGGCATTTTATTGGTATAAAAATTGATAGAACCGACGGACAGATATGTCTCAGTCAGTCAGCATATATTCAAAATGTATTGAGAAAATTTAATATGTAAGATTGTAATGCAGTTAGTACTCCCCTCCAAAGCAAGTTAGACTATGAGGCTCTGCAATCGGAAGAATCATGTGATGCACCGAGTAAAAATTTGATTGGTTGTTTGATGTACATTATGTTGTGCACACGGCCAGACTTAAGTACTTCAATAAGTATTTTAAGTCGATACACAAACAACCATAATAAGGAACTATGGCAATGCCTTAAAAAAGTTATTAGATATTTAAAAGGAACTGTCGATCTGAAGCTCAGATTCAAGAAAAATATTAATTTTAATATCATTCTTATAGGATATGTAGACTCGGATTGGGCTGGGAATGAAACTGACAGAAGGAGTACTACTGGATATATTTTTAAAATGTTTGAAAGCTGCTTAATTTCATGGAGTACCATGAAACAAAAATCGGTTGCTGCTTCATCTACAGAAGCCGAATATATGGCCTTGTTTGAAGGTGTTAAAGAAGCCCTTTGGCTCAAGTCATTAATAAATGAGATTAATCTAGAATTAAATGGTCCTATAGATATTTTTGAAGACAACCAAGGTTGTATAAGCATTGCCAATAATCCTTCTTGCCATAAGAGAACAAAGCACATAGACATTAAATATCATTTTTCAAGGGAACAAATTGAAAAGAAGCTAATTTGTATAAAGTATATTCCCACAGATCTCCAACTAGCCGACATATTGACGAAGCCATTACCATCTGCAAGATTTATCGCTCTGAGAAGCCAACTGGGGCTTTCCGAATAAATTGACTTCGAAAAATTTGAAACGTCGCAGAAGAAAATTTTTTTTTTTGAGGAACCAAACGAAATGGAGCTCATGGAGTTTTTTTTTATTTAAAAACAAACTTTTTCATAATTCATAAATCAATACCCTTAAGAAAATCTTTATCAAAATTAATGTTTAAGAAATGAATGAAATGAAATGCTTTAATATTTTTTACCATTTTATGTTGCTTGAAAATTTTATGTTAATTTTTGCTCGAAAATTTTATGTTAATTTTGCTTGAAAACTTTATATTAACCTATCTTTAAACATACATATATCTAGATCTAGTTGGGTTTTACTGGGTTTTCCCAACTCTTTGCAGCGAAAGCTGGATCTAATTGTTATCCCCAGAATTGAAGAAACAAATTAAAATAAGCACACTCGTCTGTCAAAATTTTGT